>PVJI01012590.1:0-51032 GCA_004026765.1 Micronycteris hirsuta | reverse complement strand
TCTAAAAATTACCATTCTTGCGTGCCAGTGTCATGCTGAGTGTTAATGGAGACCCACCAGATGACCGCTGACCACTACACTGGGCGAGGCAAGGCCAGCTGCTCTCAGAGTCCTGCTCACAGGCCCCAGCCTGCTGGAAAGAGCAGGTCCAAGGAGCTTGGCACCAGGCAGCTGTGGGAATGCATTCCCAACCTCCAGAATGGTTTTATTTTAAACCATTAGGCACACAATTCTCTGGTGTGTTCCCAGCGTGCTCTTAAAACACTTAGGGAAACCTAAGTCGGAATTAGTGGCTTTCTTCTTGCTTATCAGAAGATACAATGAGCTTTTAAAAGCTAATTTCATTACTATTAAATAAATAGACTTCTTTAACATGGAATGCAGGGTCATAGACTCCAGTGTCCCCAGGGTCTAGACAGATGCTGGCACTACGTAGCAGAACCAGGTGTTAGACAATGGCTCAGTCCTGAGGGATGTGACCAATAAGCTAAGTCAGTTGTCACCTACGGCCAGTATCTTTGGATTTGAGCATCTTGGGCCTAAAATAGGACCTCCTACCACACACACTCCAGTTTCTGGAATCCCTGACCTTTTCATTATATCTGAACATTCTCTTCAAAAGCTTTCGCTTGTGGCGGGGGCAGGGGAAGGCAAGGGTGGAGGCAGACGGTGTGTTGAAAGGGTTAGAATGGTGCATTTTAACAGAGACAGAATGGCAACCACAGTTTTGCCCTAATGGAGGGATCTTAGGCACAGGTAGCAGACATAGTGGAAGTAGGTGACTTCTGCCAGCTGGTGGGGGTGGAGGAGGTGCATATTTAGCTGGTTGCTCAGTCTGCTTGAGCTAGTTCCAAAGTATGGTTGGGAGGAAACAGGTTTTATAGTGTTTCTCATCCATGAACATGTGCGAAAATTACCTGGAGGGTTTGTGAAAACAGATCCCCAGGCCTCACCAACAGAGACTGGAAATGGGCAGGACCGGGGTGGGGTCTATGATTTGCATTTCTAACAGGTTGGCTGATGATGTCGTCCAGGGACCACATTCTGAGGAGCCCTAGAATGGTGGACTTAGGAAGATGCTTACAACTAAATAATCTTGGGCCATCTGTTTAATAGGCTCACCACGCTGTCTCTTTCCTCGTGAGCTCCCTTGGTAAGAATCTCACATACAGCAGGTCTTCAAATAATAGTTTTTTGTTCAACATCATTTTGTTCTAATGTTGGTGAGCAAGAAAAATGGATTCCTGGCTATGGCCACTGTCTGTGCGGAGTTGGCATGACCTTCCCCCATGATTGTGTGGGATTTTTCTGGGAACTTCAATTTCCTCCCCCAGCCCAAGACGTGCCCCTTAGGTGAATTGGCATGTCTACACTGTCCCAGTCTGAGTGAGTATGGGGGTGTGTGTGTGAGTGGCCCTGCAATGGAGGGGTGTCCTGCTCAGGGTGGGTCCCTGCTTTGCACCCTGGGCTCATGGGATAGGCTCTGGCCACCCATGACCATGAACTGAAATAAGCAGATTGGAAAGTAATTCTCTTACATGCTTTTATTAATCTTTTTTAAATGTATGTGTAGCTCACATTTACTTCAATGTGTAATATTAGAAGGGGTTTTTTTTCAGGTGGGGGTCTTTATTTAGAAGTTTGGCGATGTTTTTGTGACCAGAAATATGCCACAGAAAATGAACTCATTTGTATCAATTAGCCCAGGGTAACATTGGTGTGTTACGTGAACAAAAAGAGGACTACATGGCAGACCTGGCAAGTTCAGTGACCAAGAGTAACCACACAGGATGGTCTGATCATAGATTCCTAACGGGGCAAGTCCTGGTGGGCAGTCATGTCCCAGGCCTATCGCTTCCTCAGCAAAGGTTAGTCTTTACCTTAAGTGAGCCCTGTGCGTTGTTCTAATGCATCTAGAATAACTTGCCTTTGAAATACCAGGGTAATTTTCTTTTCCTGACCCCTCCAAGACACAATCTCTGGCACCACAGCACATAAAAGTCCATTGTTATTTCATTGTTCAAATACCATTGCTATTTACTGAAAATGTTTATTAACTAACCTGTACCCACCGATGTAAAAGAAGTATGTGTCTCTCTATTTTACTTTTATCCAAGTGATAGAGAGTTCCCCACTTTGCCTTCTCCCCACCTCCTTTATCTACCATTAATGGTTTTCACATAACTCTCCTTACGTTTCCTCCTTTGATTCTAAATATGTAAAAAGAATCGCCAAACTGCCATTCTCTGTAGCAGTTTCTCGATTCATTAAGATTTTTGCTTCCAGATCGGCCCTCAGATTTGGCTCAAATCAACTCATAAAATTTTTCTATAGGTTTGGACTTTCTTTTGTCAACAGTTACATGTTATTTCACTGCAAGTCAACGTTTCCAAAACCAATAACGTTTCTTAACCTTGATGATGTTAAGTGAAGACTTCCTGTGTTTGACTCCAGGCAAGTGGAGAAGAGGGAAGAAGATAGAATGGAGGGAGGGAGGGGACACCACTACATTCAGTTCTGAATTGATTAGCAACTTTTACTGCAGGGAGCAGATGGCCCCGCTGAGACCTATCCACAAATAAGTGAGGTCAGGGGTCATTTCTCTGTGGAAAGCTTGTTACCACCAGGGGCTTCAACCAGAAAGATCAGACTCTTATTCAAAAATATTTTAAGCCTTCTTTTGAGGGGAAAAAAAAAATGTTGGCAAGCCAGAGAAAAGGCAGAAGGTCTTCTCATTTATAAGAAGTCACCATATTCCCTCAGAGAGCTGGGAAAGATGAAATATCCTAACAGTAAACCCCTGCAAACAACAAAACTGTGAATTGAGTGAGGGGCTGCAATGTGTCAGGCCTGGGCAATGGGGAGACTCAGTCCCTGCCCTGGAAAGTGGTTGTCAGTCAGGAGAGAGTGAATGACGGCAAGGGATAGGGGACTTGAGCCTTAAGAAGGTGTAATGGTGTTAGGATGGGTTAGCCAGACCCATCCTCAGAGCCTAGATACTCATTCCCTCAGCTGCCAGGAGAGTTAACTGATGAGAACATACAGCTGAGTGCCTCCCTGGGTACTGTATTGGGTCCAAGGGGTCTAGCTCCCAGAAAATCACAACCCTTTCCGTGGGCAGCCAAGTCCAAAGACTGGTCAATGCAGACTTTCAAAGACTGGATCCCTGTGATCGTAACTTTTACATGTCAGACTGGCTGGGCCAGGTACCAGACATTGGGTCAAACATTATTCGGAATGTTTCTGTGAAGGTGTTTTTTCTTTTATGATATTAATACTTCAGTTTGTGAACTTTGAGGAAAGCACATGGCTTTCCATAATTTGGGTGAGCTTCATCCAATCCGTAGAAGGCCTTAATAGAACAAGGACTGACCTCCCCTGAGCAAGAAGGGATTCTGCCAGCAGACTGCCTTGGGACTCAAACTGCAGCAATCCCCTGAGTCTCCAACTGCCAGCCTACCCCATCAGATTTTGGACTTACCAATCTCCACAATCATGCACAGTCTCCCCAAAAGGGAGGACCAAACAGGGACAGAACAAGAATATATAAGCCCCTGTGACCGGAGAGATTGGCTTGTTTTAGAACAACAGTGTCATTATTTTGTTTCTTAATTAGAGTTTAGGATCAATTACTCAACATATCTCAGAGGCTCCAGACATTTGCTTTATGTCAAAGCCATGGGCATTTTAAGACTTCCAGTGAAACAGCATGACCTTCAGCTTCCCTGGCTTACCAGGCTGCTCAGATGCCCACAGTGGTCCATTGGGTGATCAGAGGAAAATTGGGATACAAGACTTCCTTCCCACCCTGAGCTCACCCAGGGCCATTTCTCTGTTCTAAACCAATGGAAAGCATTCTCATCACGACCTTTGTTTCCTCTGGTTTGAATTTCATTTTCTCTACTTCCATTTCACTAAGAAAAGTTGCAGTGCTATCAGGTAGATACCTAAAGAGCCAGGGCTCACAGAAGGACTATATCTGATTGGGCTACCACTAAACCCCCAGCATCTAACACAGTGTAGGTACTCAATAAACCTCTTAACTAATGAACATATTTGGCCAGAAATGCATCCACCAATTTTGTTTTCTTTCTTAATGGTGACACGTTGACAAACATTGGAGGCAAAGTGGTCCAGCCTACTGGAAATAAAAGCCATACATTTTTACTGCCAGAAATTCTTTGCAAAGCTTTGCTTGCCAGAGAGCCCTGTGTGGGAGTATTCTATAAAGCAATAAATAATAATTTACACCCACCCTCCACAAGCACATTTCATTTACTAGCTAAATATAAACAGGGAACAGTACACTTCTTCAGGGAGGCCCACGCTATCTCTCTCCACCTCCCCTGGAAGAGGTTGTGCCCCTAGTCCTCCTGCCTCCTCCCACTCCAGAAACAGTCCTAGTGGGACCAGCCACACAAGGTCTCTCAACTACCAGCAAGCTACTGCTTTATCTCATCCAGCAGATAACATCATTCCTTAACACAGAGAAGGACTCTATCTCAGAGAATCTTCCAGGAATGGCTCAAATTCCAAGTCCCCAGATATGAAACAAAGCAGAAAATTAGCATTTCCCACAAGACAACATTGCTACACAATGAGGGGAACACTTTTGAGACTTTGGTGGCTACTTCTCTCCTGTCTCCTCCTGAAAGCTCCTCCTCAGTCTTTCAAGCTTCAGATTTTCAGATTTATCTTCAGGGAAATTCCCCATGACCACCCCTTTCCCCATGTGGGACAAGCACCCTGTGTACCCCTTGGCCCACGACCTTGGCACATGACCCTTGAAGTTGGTGGAATGCGTGTCTCTCCCGCCAGACTTTAAGAACAGAAACTATGTTTTATTTACTTTGGATTCCCAGAGCCTAACACATAGCAGGCCCTCCATAAACATGTTCTGAATGAGTGAATGAAGGAGTAAATGAATGAATACTCTGTCTCATGTTCTTTATATCCATTATCATCTTTCCCCATTATAATAAGTCTACAAATAGAAATGTTTATTCCCATTGTACCTTGTGATATTATAATTTATTTTATATATACATATTTGCCTACTCGGAGGTCTGAAATATATTTCTCAGACACATTTGGTCTTCATCTACAGTTTCTGCACGGCTCCCAAACCCCTTGTCATTTCCTAAGTGATGAGAGCAGCCATGGTCTCTCCTGTTATGTTGATGAGGTGACTTTTGGACACTACCCAAAGGTGGGGCTCGTTGCCAGTGAAGCCAGTCATGTGATTAGAGAATCAGAACTTTCAGTCTCATCCCCAGATTTCCAGGCCAATTACCAATGGCCAGTGACTTGGTCAATCGTGACTATGTTATGAAGTCTCCAAAAAAACCAAAAATGACAGCTCATTGGCCTTTTTCATTTCATTTGGAACCTTGTCCTATGTATCTCTTCATTAGGGTATTAATTTGTACCCTTTGATGTCCTTCATAGTAAATCGGTAATCTAGTAAGTAAATGAGTTTTCTTGAGTTCTGTGACCTGTTCTAACAAATGAAGCTAGCCCTAAGAGGGGATTGTAGAAACCTCTGACTTACGGCCTGTCTATCACAAGCACAGGTAACAACCTGGGCTTACACCCGCCTTCTGAAGTGGAAGGTGGTTTTGTGGGACTGAATCCTTTACCTGTGGAATCTGATTCTAGTGTCAGGACACCTGTTGATGTCAGAGAATTGCCCACTGGTGTGGGGAAGCCTCCACCCCCACACACATATGAAGTGGGTCTAGGAACACTTTAATATTCCGATTATATTAAAGGGAAAATTTAGATCAAAGATGTCAAACAATTTGTACAGCTAAATGACAGAATTAGGATTTGAACCCTAAGGAGTCTGACTTCAAAACCCATCCATTCCCATCCCACAAGAGATCTTCAAGCCAATTAAAGGTTTTATGGCCCCAAATCCTACTAGGTAGACTGTTATCTTCTCAGAACATTGCTTTTCTACAGGATCACCTGAATATCTGTTGGCAAAGCTCTAAAGAAAGTGGGAAAAATGAAAAAGATGGGGAGGAATATGAATGGTGAGAAGCAGGACTAAGTTCTTTCACTTCTTGTAATGATGTTCTCCAATGAAACTCTTGAGTGAAGCGTAAAGGAGAGTTAACTATTGAAGTACATGCAGCCACTCTGACCAATTATTTGATTCTATTAAGTGATCAGGGGAGGCAATACTTCTAGAGAAATGAAAATATGCTGATGGAGGAATTTGGGAGTAAAACGAGTACAAAACACTTTCTGAGATCCAAACAAACACATGCTATTAGAAAAGTTATTGAATAAGAAGCAAAGATGCCTCCAATTTAAAATCACTGAACTCATACCCTCACGTCTTAGTCACCTCCATTTAAAAAAATTTTAAATGTGAAATACAAGATTTTTTAAAACGCACATTTTGTTTCTGTTTACTGATTAATCCTTTTAACATAAATTAATATTTGGGGGATTTTCAAATTGAAATCTTGAAAGCATGAGCCAAAATGTTGAGGAGTGACCTGACCAAGTGCAGACAAAGAAAATTCCTGACACTCTGCTGCCCCTTTTCCTCCCACGCCCATGGCAGACATCTCTAATTGATCAGCATTGAACTTGGATGAGGCCTCAGAAGTATTCTCAGCACATTGCTTTAGGTGGACTCCAGTAATCTGCCAAAATATCATACCAGACAACTCATCCTGCCGTTCTTGGCTGTGAAATACACGTTGACTTAGGAATTAGGGTCCCTGTGTTCTAGTCCCAACCTTTCTGTCTAATAGTTGTATGAATAGAGACAAGTAATTTACCCTCTGGAATCATTGTTTTCATACATAAATGGAGTTTATAATATCTGTATCAAAGTTGGTTCAGGGAAATGGATGGTCCCAAACGGCAAGAATGACGGGAAAAAAAAAATACACAATGTTGAACAGGTTTATAACAACCTGGAAAATGAGAATGACATCAATTTGATTAAAAATTTGATTAGAAAGTTGATAATAGTATCAAATCTATGAAGGAGAAAAGGACTGGAAACAACATCAACCAAAAACACAGGTAGAAATAAAAATAATAATAATAAATAAACAAAAAACCTCTACAGAAGTAGAAGTTTAAGGAGTTCCAACCAAGAATTAATAGAGGCAAGGAGTGAGCGAGGGTTCTCAAGCATTTGCTAATATGATTATTCTGGGGAAGGGGGTGTATGAGCTTCCTAGGGCTGCCATAAGTACACAAATTGGATCTTAACATGAATGTCTTTGCCTCACAATTCTGGAAGTTAAAAATCCAAGATCAAGGTATTGGCAAGGTTGGTTCCTTCTGAGACCTGTGAGGAAGAATTTCTGTCTCTCCCCCAGCTTCTGGTGGTTTGCCAGCAATCTTCCGTATTCAGTATTCACTGACTTGTAGAAGCATCACCCTGCCTTCATCTTCATGTGACATGTCTGTGTCTAAATTTCCCCTTTCTACAAGGACACAAGTCGTATTGGATCAGGGCCCACCCTAATGACATCATCTTTAACTAATTACATCTGCAATGACCCTATCTCCAAATAAGGTCACATTCTGAGGTACTGGTGGTTAGGACTTCAATGTATGAATTCTGGATGGACATAATTCAAGCCATAAGAGAGCTATAGTCAGAGCCACTCAGTAATTGGACCCTCTTTTTCCGCTGTCTGTGCTAAGTAGCAGGAACAGAGCACCTACTGTTGCTTTATACCAGGAAATTGTATTGAAATACACAAGAGCCAGAGGAAGCACAAAGTCCCGGGTGGATACTTACCTCTCAGAGAGATAGGTATGCCCCACTGCCACAAAACAAACTTTTAGCAGAACCACTCACAAGTGGACCCTTTCCCGCAGTCACCAACGGAAGCCTATTAATCACAGGAATGATTTTAGAAAATCAAAACCCGCCACTTCATTATAACAATAATATGGATCAAGACACTCAGGATGTATTCCAGGCATGTAAGAATGTTTCAACAATTGAAAATCTATTCATATGATTACATAACATGCTAAGGATAAGAGACAGAATCTATAAATATCTCAACAGATGCATATGATCAATAACATTCCTCTTCCCAGCTTTGCATCCTTCCCTTTTTACTATGCGACTTTCAGTTTCTTCTCCCAGAGCAGGGTATACCTCCCCCACATTCACTGTTGTTGAGCTTGACCATGTGACTTGCTTTAGCCAATGAGAATGCTACTGTATTTTATTTTATTTCATTATTTTTTTTTTTACATCTTGCCAAATATATTTTTTTATATTGTTGTTCAAGTACAGGTGTCTCCATTTCCCTCCTACCACTCCCCCCCACCCCCCCACCCCCACTTCCACCCTCAATTCTACCCCTCTCTGGCTTTGTCCATGTGTCCTTTATACATGTTCCTTGACTACCCTGCCCCTTTTCAGGTGGAAGTGGAAGTGTTCCAAGACTAGAACTTATGGGCTATGATTTTTTCTGCCTGTCCCCTCTTATACTTCTGCCATCACCATAGATGAACATATCCTTGCTAGATCACTGGTCCAGGAGGAATAAGGGACATCTGAAACAGTCTTAATTCAGTCTGCAGCTTAGAGCAAAGCCACAGCCAAGCTGGATTAGCCAAACCCCAGTCAACCACAAATGTGTGAGAAACACAGTTATTGTACTAGTCCGTTGAGTATGGGGTGGTTGTTATACAGTATTATCATGGAATAGCTTACTAATACAATGCAAAAAAAGGGCCTTTGGTAGAACTCAACACTGGTCTTTGATTTAAAACATACCCCACACATTATTGCACAACTACCTGCAAACTGGTGAGCTAATAGTAGAAAAAGATTCATCAGTATAATAATAATAGTAATAATAATAATATAAAAATGCTATGAGAAACAGGCATCATACTAAACGGTAAAACATTGGAAACAGCCACATAAAAGTCAGGAACAAAACAAAGACACTAGCCTTCAGGGATATTTTGTAATAAAAGGTCCTAGACAATGAATAAAACAAGAAAAAAACAATAGGTATAAATACCGGAAGGTGACACGGGGTAGATCGGACCTGCCGATACCCGTGGGTGACCGTGACCCAATGCGTGTATGAACCTCATACCGAGACACGTGGGGAAAGAGAGACCGGGGCTACGTGACTGATTCCTCCCATTTCCGGAAAAAGCCCAGTGGCTTGTCCAGCCAGGGTTTTTATCAGGGGCATTGGCAATTTACATAGGATTGATTATACATGGGATTAAGCAGAACAGGTATAGGATTACTCATTAGCAGGGCATCAGGATGTTGATTCACGTCCGGTGGCAGACAGGACCAGATTAAAGTAATATGCAGGGGTCAGCAAGCCAGAATTTTTTAAGATACATCTTTGCCAAATTCCTATTAGAGAATTCCCATTCCACAGACATGATCCACACTTGCTCACACAGGAATCACACGGAGCTGTGCTCAAAACGTGTAAATTCTCAGGACTGTGTGTTTACACACGTGTGGAAATCACTGCCACAGGAAGGAAAGAGAGAGAAACGTCTTGTTTACAACAATAGAGTTGTTCACCTAAAAAATACAAGTCAACCAAAAACTAAACAGGAATTCAGTAGCTCACCAGATACACGATCAATACATGAAATTCAGAAGCTTTCTTCTAGTGAACAAAAACCAAATAGAAAATTACAAAGTACAATGGTAAAAAAAAAAAAAAAGTTTCTGATAGTAACCAAACAGGAAAAAAAAATCAGTGATCACCTAGGAATAACTAAGAAGAAATGTGCAAGACGTTTTAGAGAAAAGGAACACATCAGGGCATAACAAGACCGACAGAGATGGAGAGACACCGCGGGCCCAGCCCGCAGCGGACAGGGCAGCGCTGCCAGGATTCCCAGAGCCGCAGATGCAGAAGGACGCAGCACTGGTGGCCGTTCTCCCCCACACTGATTTCTTCATTCAGTTACCCCCAACCACAGCCCCAAAATGATATTTCTTTTTTGGAGAACCCGACAAGCTGCTTTTGGAATATATGTGAATGAAAAAAATGTGTGTAAAATGACAAAGTAATGACTGTATTAGGGAGGGAGAAAGGAGTCATACATATCCCAAGACACTTTCAAAATTAATTATAATGCTATAGTAAAAAATAAAGACAAGATAGATGTCCAGATAAAATGAGCTCGGAGCATGTACTACCACAGACCCCCATTGAAAGAACTTCTCACTCTCGTACTTGTGAAATAGGAAACACGATTCCTGGAGGAAGGTCTGAGATGCGGGAAGGAATGGAGCTCAAGGAGATTGAAACAAATATGGAAGACACTTGAAGCAGAAATTGATGAATAAAACAATAATATTAGTGTCTGAGTTGTAGGCCAAATAAAAACACAGAGCGAACATTCTGAACAAAAATTACAAATAAGTTGGGAGGCAGCTATCAGAGTTAAGTGTTCGAAAATTACTATATTGTTCAGAAGGAAGGTAAAAATTTTTATTATCTCAAGATTTCACTGAGTTAGACATCCATGTTCAAATTTCTATGATAAGGATAAAAGAATAGAATGGAGCATATAACTTCAAAACTGAGAATTTAAAAAAATGGAATAAGGAGAAGTAAAAACCTTTACCAACCCAAAAGCTGACAAGGAGAAAAAAAAATAGAAAAAGTGAAATAAGTAAAATAAAATGGTAGGAAAATGCAATTACATAAATAATAACAATAGGCGAATGTAAAGTAAAAATCTCTGATCAAAAACAAAAGTGGCACTGGCTGGTGTGGCTCAGTGGATTGAGCACTGGCCTGCATACTACAGGGTTGCCAGTTCGATTCCCAGTCAGGGCACATGCCCGGGTTTCGGGCCAGGTCCCCCAGTAGGGGGCAGGTGAAAGGCAACCATGCATTGATGTTTCTCTCACTCTCTTTCTCCCTCCCTTCCCCTCTGTCTAAAAATAAAATAAATAAAATCTTTAAAACAAAACATAACAAAACTGGCCCTGACTGGTGTGGCTCATTTGGTTGGGCATTGTCCTGCAAAGCAAAAGGTCACCAGTTCACTTTCCAGTCAGGACACCCACACCTGGGTTGCAGGTTCAGTCAAAGTGGGGCAAGTACAGGGGCAACAGATCACTGTTTCCCTCTCACATCGAGGTTTCTCTCCCTCTCCTTTTCTCTCTCTAAAAATAAATAGAATCTTTTTTTAACTAGATTCTTTTCCAATCTAACTACATATTACTTACAACCAATATACAAGGCACAGACATATTGGCAGGAAAAGGATAGAAATAAATGCCCCAGACAAACAGCAACTAAAGAAAGTTAACATTGCTCTATTAATACAAAACCCAATATAGTTCAAGGCAGGTAATCTTACTGGAAATAGATGGGCTTAGTGTGTTTTGACGCAAGGTTCACTTCAGCAGAAGGATGAAATTTCTAAATTCGTGGGCTTCTATAACACAGCTTTAAAGTGTGCATACTTGCGGTGCCCAAGTCTCACCGTTTCGCCCACCTTTGACCTCAGCCTCAGCTGTAGTGGATGACTCTCTGCAAGCTGGGACTCACATTGTCAGTGTCCTATCTTGAACCCAACCCCTGCCCCCTCCACTTTTATGCCTTGAGGCTTTGAAAGAGCCTCGGAGTCTTCCCATCCTGTGGGCAAGTGCAGTACAGCTATTTGGGAGACTCAAGGCCCCCGGGAATAATCCTTGAGCAGCAGGGGTCAGGAAGTGAGGGATAAGTGCCCCCACCTCCGGCTCTTTGGATGGACAGTTCTGGAAGATTCCTCCATGTTTATTGGGATCCTCGCAGGATGAAGCCCCATTACGCATGGGAGCAACCTTAATAACAACTTTATATGGGTTTTCCTCCTTCCTTAATGTACCTCCCACCTCCCCAAGTCCTCCTTCCTGGGATTGTCTCCTGCAACCAAGGGTGTGTAGGCTTTGCTTTCCTGGAACTTCGGCAGGCAGTCGGCACAGATACGGGTTTTAAGGAGTGTTTCTGAGGAGGTGGAACACAGCCCAGGGAAGTTTGGATGGGGCCTGGGAAGAGGAATGAAGGCGATCAGAGCTGCACCAGAGCCTAGGCCCTGGGGAACGGGCCTCAAACAGCTGGGAAAAAAGGAAGTCAAAGGATATGTGGGAAAAGGAAGGGAGGGGGAGGGAAGGTCCCAGAAAAGGAGAAGGGCCCCAAAGCCCGACCTGGCGTCCTTCCCTCCTGTCAAGTCTGGTTTCCCTGAGCCCCAGGCATTTGGCAGAAAGTCTTACCCACCCTCTTTCTGGCTCCTACCCCACCTCGCATTCCAGCAAAAAAGCTCAAGTCTGGTGCAAAAAGGCAATCCTCGCTTTTGGGCACAGGTATCACAAAATCAGAGGCCTCCTCTAGAAACCTCAAGTGGTGTTTTGATTTGTTGAAAAAGATAACTGGAGTCCCTTCAAAGCCAACATAAACTAACAGCAAGCTTTCCTGAGTGGAAAACCCAGCCACACACCTCCCCGCCCCCATGTCTCTGCAGTTCTCAAGTAGCCTCCAAGCGACAAAGGTCTAGGGCTGAGTTCAGCCCCAGCTGAGGAGGCTTCCAGACTTGGTGACCTCAGTATAGCCACAGTTCCCCAGCTGTGTAGTGGGAATAAGACTATACAGGTCCCTCCCTATCCCATAGGTTTTGTCCTAAAGGCACATAGTCCTGCAGCTTAAAAGCAAAGTGCTCTGTGGGGGATCTCAGTGTATATGCTGAGTGGGTGAATTTTCCAATTCAAAAAACATTGATTGGCGCCCACATGGTGTTCTCTTGTGTGCTAGGCATTGTGGGAAATTCAAACCACCAAGGAGACCCAACCGAGAGTCCATTAACTCTTCTCTTTTCTCCTAAACAATGACCTGGATTCTCACCACCCTCCAGCTTTGCAACCTTTTCTCAATCTCTGACCTGCATCCCTGCCTCCCTCCCGCCCCTGCCCCACATTGAATTCTGCATTTCTTCCCAGCAGCATCTCTCTCTGTGGCCCTGACCTCTTACCCTTTGACACTCTCCTGTGTTTCTCATTCTGGGACAAATTTCATCTTTCTCTTTTCTTTGTCAAGTCTCTCTCCAACAGAGTCAGCCAAGAGCTGCGATTTCAGCTCTTGACTCAGTCCAGACCAAGAGATGGTAAACTTTTTCTCTAAATGGTCAGATAGTTAATATTTTATGCTCTTCAGGCCGTTTGGTCCCTGTCACAACTGCTCGACTCTAGCACTGCAGCAGCCATAGATAATTCATAAACATCTGTACATGTCTGTGTTCCAATAAAACTTTATTTATAAACACAGGCTGGAGTTGGCCCACAGGCCGCATAGTTTATAGGCGCCTGATTCTAGGCAGTGCTTTTTAAGTGTTAATGTGCACACAAATCATCTGGAAATCTTGTTAAAATGCAGTCTCTGATTCGGTAGGTCTGGAGTAGGGCCCAGCAGTCTGCATTTCTAACACTTTCCCAGGTAACGCTAATGTTGCTGGTCTCAGGAAGAAAGCTCTCAATGGCTTCTGTGATGGGTACGGCTGACTCGACCACCCATCCAAGGCTCTTCTCTGCTCTTTCAATGCAGAGGCTAGAAAAGCCAAAGAAGCCCTTTCTCACCCTGGTAGCCGGGGTGGCCACGTGGACCGGTGTTAGCTTATACCGTGAAAGCAATATGCGGAAGGTTTGAAGAGGCTCATGAATTGCACCCTTCTCCCCTCCTGAGTTCTCAGCAATTTGAGAATTAAGACAAAGGAGTTGCCTTTAATTACCCTCCTTGTTGCTTCTAAAGGCTAGGTACTGGGAAGTACAGTTTATTATGAAATGGGCCTGTTCATGAAACTGTAGAAAAAGGCAGACACGTCTACCCCAGGTCGACCAGGACAGGTCTCCCCACCTTGGTGGAGAGCTGAGGCCAAGACTTACGGTCCAAAGGAACAGAGGCAAACTGGTGCCTGCAGGCAGACTGCCTCCCCAGAGGAAAACACAGTTACTGAGTTGACCAAGCCCGGTTTATTTTTCCCAAGTTTATCAACTAACCACATCATTCTTCCTGTCCTGGGATAGGATAAATAAAAGGGTAGAGAGTAGCAGGAAGTACATCATAAAGAAGGAAACCATTTCAAGTGGGACAGTCACATAACCCCTGCTTCCTTGTTTTCTCTCAACATACTGGGCTTAACTACTAAATCTTTAGCTAGGAGAGGTGTGCAGCTTGTAGGAAAGTCTCACCCCCACCTTTATGAGACTGGAACAACCATTGTTTTGCCTTTGGCATTTTCCTGGGAACACCAGTCGGCAATTTCCATCTTTCTCCCAAGATCTAAAACGTGTCAGAAGACATTAATTAAGCCCCAAAGTTATTCTGGACAGAGGGCCAAAAATTTATCTTTTATTCTTTTTATTGCCTAAGTTATACGTAGGCCTGTCATTCACATAACTAATCAGAGTTTTTAATTCATTCAGTAAATATTTAATGAGCATCTGCTTTGTCCCAGGCAGGTTCTACATGCTGAAGATGCAACAGGAAACAAGGGTGGAAAAACCCCAGTTAAAAGGTTCTTACAGGTGAGAAAAATGATGGCTTGGGCCAGAATGATAGCCCTGGAGGAGGTGAGAAAAGGTTGAATTCTGGATAAACTTTCAAGATAGAACCAACAGGATTTTTTGTCAGGTAAGGTATGACAAAGAAAAGGATTAAGGATTCCCTGGTTATACTTGCACTGAGATTAAATGATAATATTAAGATAGTTGAACTGATAATATTAAGATTCTTTAACTGATACAAAGAATGATTGTGTAAAACAATATGTATATAATTGTATTATTGGGCCTGTGAAGTGAAGAAATGTAATGTCTCTGACAATAACAGCAAAATCAGGCAGTTGGGAACAAAAATACAATGGAGTAAAGAAATTAATTAAAGTAGATGGTAACTGGAATTCATAGGGTTAAATTAAAGCCAGAAATGGAAAATAAGAAGGGTAAATATAACAAACTCTATACATATATATTTCTCTTCCTTTCTTCTCTTAGCTTCTACAAAGACATATGTAGTCGCATAAGTTAATAATTACAGCAATGTATTTCTGGGTCTGTAACATATGTACATATAATATTTATCACATTAATATAATAAAAGGTGGCCTGGCCTGTGTGGCTCAGTTGGTTGGGTGTCATCCCACAAAGCAGAAGGTTGCCAGTTCGATTTCCCATCAGGGCGCAGGTCTGGGCTATGGACCCAGTCCCTGATCGGGGCACGTGCTAGGGGCAGCTGATTAGCATTTCTCTCACACATCAATGTTTCTCTCCCTCTCTTTCTCCCTCTCTCTAAGAGTAAA
Source organism: Micronycteris hirsuta (assembly GCA_004026765.1). Taxonomy (NCBI): domain Eukaryota; kingdom Metazoa; phylum Chordata; class Mammalia; order Chiroptera; family Phyllostomidae; genus Micronycteris; species Micronycteris hirsuta. Next base: position 35,705 of record PVJI01012590.1, on the reverse strand, counting down.
TAAATATAATCTTTAAAACATATATTTAAAAAAATATGCCCTGGCTGGCGTAGCTTGGTGGATTGAGTGCGGGCTGCGAACTAAAGGGTCGCGGTTCGATTCCCAGTCAGGGCACATGCCTGGGTTGCATGCCAGGTCCCTGGTGGGGGCCACGTGAAGGGCAACCACACATGGATGTTTCTCTCCCTCTCTTCCTTCCCTTCTGTCTAAAAATAAATAAATAAAATCTTTAAAAAAAATAAAATAAAATATAATAAAGGGGGAAAGTGTTCGGAGCTAAGCAAGATAAAAGTTTCTGAAATAATTGGAATTATGCTAGCAGAATCTGAAGTAAATTTAATAAGTAAGCTGTGTGTTGTAAGCCCTGCAACAAGCTCTGTCTCCCCATCTTCCCCACACTCCCCTAGCCCCTGGTAACCACTTTCTGTTTCTATGAATTCAACTTTTTCCTCCAGGATTTCATATATAAGAGAGATCATACTGTATTTGTCTTTCTCTGTCAGGTGAATTTCACAATAGGAAAAGAATAGTCTCTTCAACAAATGGTACTGAGATCATTGGAATCCATACGCAAAGAACTGTATTTGGACCCCTACCTCACATCATACACAAAAGTTAGCATGAAACGAATCATAGACCAGAATATAAAAGCTAAATCTAAGAGCTGCAAATAAACGTGACACCAACAAAGTGAAAAGACAATCCATAGAATGGGAAAAAAACATTAGCAAATCGTATATCTGATAAGGAACTCATATCCAGAATATATATATATATACCTCAATAACTAAAAGACAACCCAATTTTTAAATGGGCAAATGATTTTAAAAATTTTTCTCCAAAGAAGCTATGTAATTGGTAGACAAGCACATTAAAAATGGCTCAAAATTATTAACAATTAGAAAAATGCAAATCGAAGCTATAAGATATACCACGGCATACACACCAGGATGGCTATAATTAAAAAGACAGGCAATAATGTGTATTGGTGGCAAGGATGTGAAGAATCTGGAATTCTTGCCCACTCTTAATGGGAATCTTATGTGGCGCAGCCACTTTGGAGACAGTTTAACTATCCCCCAGAATGTTAAACACAGAGTTGCTGTACCCCTCAGCAGCCCCACCCCAGGCATATATGTAGTCAAAGGAAATGGAAATGTACATCCACACAAAAACTTCTTAATGAATTGTCAAAGCAGCATTACTCATACCATCACGAATAATGCTGCATTAGTCGAAAAGTGGAATAATCTAAATGTCCATCACTTGATTCATGGGTGAACCAAATATGGTGTACCCAAACAATGGAACATTATTCAGTAATAAAAAGGAGTTAAGTATGATACAGGGTACAACATGGATGAAACTTGAAAACATGCTAAGTGAAAAAAGTCCATCATAAAATACTGCATATTGTATGACTCTGTGTATATGAAATGTCCAGAATAGGCGAATCCATAGAGACAGAGCATAAGTTGATGGCTGCCTTGGACTTGGAGGAGGTTGTAGGGATGGAGAAAGACTGCTGATGAGTATGGAGTCTCTTTCAGAGGTGATGAGTACGACCTAAACTTACTTGTGCTGAAGGTTGCACAACCTTGTGAATAAACTTAAAATCGCTGAATTGTGTACTTTAAATGAGTGAACTTTATGGTACATGTATTATACCTCTAAAGGGAATTCATGCATCCCACCGTGGGAATTGTAGCTCTAATGTTTCATGTCTAAGGGAGCACGGACTCCAGTGGAACATGGGATAGCAAGCAGGACCCACGTGTGTGACAGCGGAATTTCCTGTGGGTAAATCAGGATGGCATATTTCTTAGATTTAAAACTTGCTCTTGCCAAAACCTCTCTCTCCCTGAATCAAAAGAACTTATGCTAATGCATGCCTAGCTTCCTCAGACCAGTGATTTCACCCCAAGCCTATTGTCTTTCCATTTGCATATCTATCCTCTTGATGTGCCATCTTGGGTGTCTACCACCTAATGTAACTCTACAATCCATGCATAGTTAATGAAAACCTTTCAGATGTAATGTGCCTGAGAAACAGCAATAAAAGGCCAGTCAACTCTCAGGGCCTCTCCAAGATGATAATGGAGGGGTCACATGGTCCTGGAATTTCTAGTCCAGTGTATTATGTGTGAATTTATTCACACACTGCCATGGCAATACGAATTTTGCTGGCCAGAATTCACGACATACCTCATAAGGATGTTTTCAAATATTAATATTTAGATGCTCCAATTATTAAATGCATAGACATTCCAGTAGTAAAGTGCTAATGTATACTGATGCCCTGTATTTGAAAATAAACCCAGTTTCTTCAAATATTAACTCTATACAATTCTGGCCTCTTTCAGAATTCCAGCTCACATTTCCTATGCCTATAGGTCTCCCCACCTAGATTTCCTCAGGACAGGTTTATTGGACTCTCAGGATAGTTTTTCACCCAGAACCATCTTTATCTTTACCTGTCCCTGATGATTCCCTTAATAAATAGTTTGCTTTAAAAACCATCTACTTTACTTTTGACTGTCACTAAACTACTCCACTTTCTTGTCTTTGCTCATTCTGTTCCCCTCTACTTTATACATCACTTCTCCTTGTCCACGAATGCCAAAATTCCTGAGCAGGCTCCTCCAAGAACCTTCTCCCAAGCTGGTAGCAGCATCCCCTTATTTAAAACTATTTTCACATTCTGTCATATACCAGTCACGCCATAGGTACTGTCTATCGGATATTATAATTTTCTATGTGGATTATGCGTGTTATTGCTACCTCTAATCTCATTCTTCCCTCCATCTCTATCTTCAATATTGCATCCAGTCTCTGCTATGGGATTTTTAATGGTATAATCTGCGCTTGACATGTAATTCTCAGAGCTTCTAGCACAGTGCCAGGCACTAAGTAGGTACTCAACAAATGTTCACGGAAACAAGGGAAAAGAGAAGGCATGCTTCCTTGCTTTAAGGAACTGACGATCTCAAGTGGAAGCTGGACAGAAATTATTCTAATACAAGACAGGATGAAGGAAGGAGAGCAATAAGCATGTCCCCAAGTGCCATGAAACACAAAGGTGACATTTAACACAACTGAGAGGAACTAGAAGAGGCTACTGACTTGTGTGGCATTTTAAAATATGGATTTGGTACAAAGAGCATGCCAGGTTGAGGAAAAGATAGATTTAGTATGAAGAGCGTTCCAGGTTGAGGAAATATTCTTCAACAAATACTGAAGTAGAAAGTGTCAAACACATTTGCAAGAGGTGAACTGTGGGATATGACCGGTGAGTAGCGTGCAGGCTTGGATGAAAGAGGGAAGGATTCTGCGTTTGGAGGTAGGCCGAGAAAACTGTGTTGGAAACAGATCATAGAGAGTGTTGGATTCCAGGCTGGAGAATTCAGACTTTATTTTGCAGGCAGTAAGTAGCCCTGAAGATATTTAGTTGAGAAATAAAAGAGCTCAGGGGTTAAATGCGGCTGAAAGGCAACTTCCTATAAGGCAAAGACAACTGTTTCAATGAAGTATCAGCTGCTGATTTACCTGATTTGTAAACCAGGGTATTTGGCTGTGAGTACCTCGAGAAATGGGGGATGATTAATTTTTAAAGAGACATCAGAGAGTTCAGCTCACTTTTTAAAACATAAAAACCTCTATTTTCTTAAAGTACATGTAAGATTACCAAAGAATCCTGGGCAAGTTTCTGTTTAGATCATGTTTATTTTGGTACCTTGAAAACTTGGAGGTTATTTAGAAATCCAATTACAACTTGCCTTTAAACAAAACCACCCTTGGGGATGGTGGGTTTGAGCTGATCTCAATATATTAACTTGACATTATGAAGCAGTTATGCTGGATGTTCAAAGCGTTGATTAAATCTTAAAGTGAGCAAAGAACAGGCGCCGAAAGCACACACTTTGTTTAATTGGCTCCTTCAACAGAAGAAACAAAGGGGAAAAAAACAGCAACATAAATGGAAGGCTATTTTTATTGTTGTTTAAAAGGAGACCTCCTCTGTGTCAGATGGAAAAATCGAGCATGAGCTCCCATGGCTTTTCTTCAAGGCTGTGGATACGCAGAGAAAAGCACAAATCAACAGTCAGGGCTAGAAGTAAACTGAGGCTCCCAGCCACATGTAAGGCAGTTGGGAGGACAAAGTGTTCCATCAAACTTCCACTGGCTGGAGCAATTAATCATTGCATATGTATAGACACATATACAATTTTTCAAACTAAATTTAACTGTTAACCCATATGGCAAAGATATTTATTGTTTATTGATGATAATCTCCACATTTCTCAGCTCCCTGTTAGTTAGGTGGAGGCCATGTGAGTAGTTCTGGCCAAGGGGCTGAGAGCAGAAATGATGTATGTTACTTGTGGGCTGAGGCATTTAGGAGCCAGAGTCTTCCCTCCGTACTTTTTCTTTTCTTGTTACAGCTGTCTTGGAAGTCCTGGGGTCTAGGTCAATCAGCTGAGAGATGACGGAGTATCTATCAACCTAGGGTCCTGAGTGAGAAGTACTATAGCATCGACTACTCTTTTCCAACGAGTTCATCCTCGGTATCTGCCCTTTCTTCCATTGTGTTAGATCTCCTAACTTTTGGCTGGACACATGGCTACCCAAAATGAAGACTGTATTTCTCAACCTTCCCAGTGGCTGGCAGAAGAAATATGTTTAACATCCAGCCAATAGGATGTAAACTGAGAAGCAGTAATATATATTCTTCTCGTCTTCTTTGTCCTCTTCTTTATCCTGTGACCTGGCATATAGATGCTGCCATCCTGGACAAGAGGTCAAGGCCACAAGAGAGCAGCAACAGTAGAAGTCAAAGTCCCTAGTAGCTTGGAGCACCATACCAACTGTGGACAGCCTGCCCAAATGTTTATGTGAGCAAGAAATAAATTTCTAACTTGTTTAAGCCATTGCTGTTTCTAGAATCTTTTATATATTCAGTTGTTTGACCATGTCAACCAAATGCATATCTGGTGGATTATCTGGGTTCTTGACTTCTTCTGTAATGTCTTAGAAATGAGTGAAAAAGAAGGCCAAATCAGCACCAGACTGCTGAGAGAGTGGATAGTTTACACAGATCATGCAGCTGACAACCTTGCAAGCAACAAGATACTAGAAGAAGCGGAGGGTGTTTGAGCGTGTTTGTATGGTTAGCAACAGAGGAGAGTCTCATGTACCCAGGAGGAAGAGGCTAGAATTGTTCATAAAAACCTAAAGTCCATTTCCCTTCCTCTTCTTAACCCCTAAGGCCAACTTCTGGCAAGAAATAAGCCAATTTTTTGTCCTGATTTAACTTTATTTTTATAGTTTTAGGTTTCCCACTTAGAAAATAGCATTTTCCCCCATTTTGAATGAAACTCATTGCTATTTGTTTCCCAGGTTTTCATCCACTCCTTACTCCTCCCCTTCTTGGTAAATGGTGCCTGCCACGTAGTAAAGTCTGAAGTCATGTTTGTGTGCCCACTTCATTCCCATAATCCATGGTTTGATACTGACAACCTTATTCTTCTATGGAAGGGAGTGATCTATAGCTAGTGAGTGACTCTGAAAAGGAAAGTTCCATGAAGTCAGGGATTTTTATTGGTGTATTTCTCGTCTCAAGAAAAGTACCTTGTATTTCATAGGATCTTTATATATATTGGCTGATTTTAATATCTAATAGCCTTCTCTATTTACCCTCACCACCAACCCACTACTTACTTATGAGCTTCATCAGCTTATGTACGTTTGGTGTACAGAAATATGCCGAATAGTCAACTGCCAGAGTCTACAAAAAAATAAATATTGGACTTAAATAAACTAATAGTCATATTTTTAGAGTAAACTTAATATACATAATTTTAAGCAATGGATAAATTAAAACATGAGCATATTGTAAACCACAAAAGCCTCGAAAGTATGATATTTCTAGGTATATTACTTATCTCTCTCTAGAATCATGCTTCAATAAAAACCATCGCCCAAGTACAGTGACATATAAAATAAGCGTTGATTTTCAGGTGACAGGCCAGGCACAGATATGCTCTGTTGTCCAGCAGTAATCTAGAGAATGTTCTTCTCAGGGCCAAAGGCAGGAGCACAGACTGCAAGTTTAATTGTGCTGGCACATTTCAAGCCCCTGCTCATATCCTGTCTGCTGACATCCCATTGGCCAAAGCAAGTCACATGATTATGCTCAAAATTAAGGGGTTAAGGAGTACACATTGTCTACCATGAAGCCCTAGTATGGAGGTGAATGTATAAAATAGGAAATGGATCATTGAGACCAATGATTTGTCTATCACACTAGGTTTGAAAAATATCAAATGTAAAATCAGGCCATTTTCTGATACCAAACAACTAGAAGGGGGAGAAATAAGGGACTTCTGTAATAGTGTCAACAATAAATAAATAAAAAATCTAAAAAACATTGCAAACTGTCACAAGAAAGGAAAGTAGGGCATAGGGGATTTGTTCATTTTCTTTTATCCAAATCTCAAGAGTTCCTACGTTTGGAAAACATTCCTCTCTTTAAGAATGAACAACACATGTTGGGTAAAGGTGGTAGAGACGTGCCTTGGGTTCACACCACCCCCCACAACCCTACCGTATTCTAGACCTCAGTCCTAACTCCACCCTTGCCCAAAGCTTTTAACCCTTCCCTTTGGGAAATCTTCCCAGTTCTGCAGATCAATAACAGTAGTAAATGGCAGGAAAATAAGTTAACTTGTGATATTTTATTTACTGTCTTTATCCTCATAGGGATGATGGTTTCATGTTGGTTAAAAGCAAGTGCCTTGAATACTGGAACAAAGGATTAGAATTATGGAGGGTGAGGAATATCAGGGACTCTCCCCAGACTCTTATCTTTGACATCCGACCCAACAAGCGGCCCTTAACCTTGGTGGCTGTTGACTTCCTACTGTCTCCACTCTAGGGATCCTTAACTTGGGGTCCTCAGACTGAATGTGAATAGAATTTAGGGGGTCCTTGAACCTGGGTGGGAAAAAATAAATTAATGTTTAACTAAACTAATATTTAGTTAATTAACATGCAGCACCCCTTTAATTATGAGCATAAGTAATAAACCACCATCATATTAACAATAGCTATGAGCAGTCACCAAAGAAGTCACATACTTTTTTATCACATGAGGTGTGTTGATATCTTTGGCGATATCATCTGCATTCAGCAATACTTCAAAATATGCTGGTTATTAGATTTGCTGCTAGATGTGGTTCTTTAATGTGTCATACTACCTTGCAAATTTGTTTTTCTAATATTTGATAACTGTATTTGTAATTTAAGTATTTGTTTCATGCGCTTAAAAACATTATACTCAGATCAGTCCTTAGGCTTCACCAGACTATTAGCTGGGTCACTGAACAAAGAAAATTAAGAACTTCTCCCTCACATCTCTTTTCACGGGTGATTTCTTAAATCCTCAGGAGATGCTGGTGTTGTGCCCAAAACTGTCATGGACATGTGGGATTAGTTCACTCCTTTATGTCCGCATTTCAAACACTTTCCCTTTGGCCCCTCTGACAATCTTCTACAGAAACTCTCCCAAACCCACTCCAGTTTCTTTTTCTGTCATAGTTTCCAGAAAATCTATAAAAAATCTCTTCTTAGCATTTCTTCATCACATCATAGTCTCCAACTACCAGGTAAGGTCGAGGTAAATTTAACTTAGAAATGTCTCCCTATGTAATTATTAAATTTTCTTTCAGATCATGTTACTTCCCTGAAGGCATCTCCAGAGAAGAGAAGTTCACCCCATTTCCTTTCTAGCAAGTCTTACCTATTGCCTGCTACAGACATAAAAGCTTTCTTCCATTGAGGTCGGTTCTGCCTTCCCCCCAGATCCGTTTTAAGACAGTTTCCATGCCCTCCCCCCAGAGTCTTTTCTCCTCTGTACCAAGCAGCCATTGACTCCTCTGCTATGGCAAAGACCTGCCTGATCCCCAAACTTTGCCTCATTCTTGTCCCCTCAGTGTGGGGGGCCCCATTGAGATCGTGATGGATCAAGTATCTGCCACATGCCACCCAAGTCCAGATTGTGCTCATTTCACTGTGAATAAACACATCGCATCTGTCTGGGCAGAGATGAGTTAGTTTTACAGGTGCTTCATTGGCTACCAGCAGGGATGATCCAGCCAACTAACCATCATTTATTGATTCACTTTACACTTAGGATCTTGCTCAGAATGACCACATCCAGCCTATTTTTTCATCACTATCTGCTATGCTCTGAATGTTTGTGACCCTCCCCCCCAAAATTCATATGTTACAATCCTAACCCCAAGGTGATGATATTCAAAGTGGGACTTCAGGGAGGTGATCAGGTCCTGAGAAGAGAGTTGTCATGAGTGGGATTAGCTCCCTTATAAAGAGGCTCCAGAAAGATCTTTCACCCCCTTCTACCAGGTGAGGACTCCGGGAAAAGTCAGCAGCCTACCACCCGTAACAGGGCCTTCTTCACCAGTACCCTGCTGTGCTGGTGTCCTGACCTTGGACTTCCAGCCTTTAGAACTATAAGGAATAAATTCTGTTGTTTATAGGCTTCCCGGTCTATGGTACTTTATTACAGCAGCCCAAGTGAACTAAGATACTACCTGTAATGGATATTATGAAGCAACACCAGGTTTCCCATCAGAACTTACTTTCCCAGCTGGTGAGAGTACTTCTGGCTGATTGCCCTGACCTGTTGTGTCTCCCTGGAAACCATCCTTGGCGGGAGACAGCTACCTTGCCCAAGAAGACAGTCCACATCCAATGACTGGTCATTGGGCGAACATAAAGGCTCAGAACACTCCCTGGAACACGAGACAACTGTGAAGGGCCATCCCACTTCCGAGCTCCATGTAGGATCAGCGGAGGCCTTTGTTGAGACTGCCTTGCAGCCCAGCTTCTCCCAGTGCCAGATCTGCTTCTTCCCCTGCCTCCGAGCTTGATGCCCAGATCTCTGATAGATCCACACGCCAGACGTCATCTCAGAGTCGGCTTCTGGAAGACCCCAAGTACTCTCTCATCCCACTCCAAGGCCCTAACCCCTCCAGACCTTAAATATTCCACTCTCTGATCTTTTTACTCTCATGTCTCCAGTACCCTCTACAGGGCTTGGCACAGAGGGACAACTTAATAAATGTTTAATAAATTGAATTTAATCTGCAAATTTGACCAGTCTACCAGCAGTACCTTCCTCCAAATCTCTAACAAGAATTGTGGCAGTCTGTAGGCTGTTTGCCAATAGGCTGAACTAAACAACTCGCTGCCTAAAGAGTCACCGAGCAGTGTTCTCTGGGAGCAGTGAAGGGTCCTGGCAGGTACCTAAGGCCACACGACCAAGCACCAGATGGCCAGTGCTGAGAATCTTCCCGTCTGGGATTCCTGTCACTCTAGATCCCAGGCCTTCCAGAGACCCAGCTTGTAATAGACAAATTGGCACCCAGCCCAAAGTACTGCTCTTACTCTGCACAGAGGAAATTCTCCCTGAGGCTGATCCTTAACCCTTAACCTTATTTTGCTTTATCGTTAAACCTTGTTTTTAATTACACTGCTATTTTTCAGCCATCTGAAATTGCTACTGTTGTAGGTCCCATGAGATCAAATATTGGCTATTTCATCTACTCAGCCTGAGAGTGTTCTCGTAGCTTCACTTTTAATCATAAACATTTATTCTTAGTGTATCTAACTTGTCCTAAAACTTTGCTCTTTTATACATTAATTTATACCTTTTATTATTTTACCAGCTTCATCCTTTATATTCTTTTTCTTTTTCCTCAATTTCCCATTTGCTTGATTAGCATATCCTTTGAAGCTGGCTTTAGATCACAAGGGCATTTAGCGTCACACCACACGCAGGGAGCCGAGTTCCCGCACAGCTCTCCCCAAACGCTCGAGGACTACTGGGAACATGGCAATGCCGTCTCTCCTTCAGGAATGGATTGTGTCTTCCTCCTGTCCACCTGTGTCAAGTGCTGCAGTTAAGAAAAGATAAAACATAAGGGTGGGCAAAAGTAGGTTTACAGTTGTGAGTATGTGAAGCACAGATTGTTCTTTTATTATTTATTTATTTGCATTCTTCTGTAACAACCGTAAGCCCACTTTTTCCTACCCATAAGCCATGTCTTTGAAGCTAGGGCTTGAGCTCTTCAAATAGTTCAACCTTCACTACACATGAGGACACATGAGGACCACCTGTAAACTTGTTTTTTTTTTAAAAAAAGTCTTTATTTATTTATTTTCAGAGAGAGGAGAAGGGAGGGAGAAAGAGCAATATGGTTGCCTCTCACATGGCCCTCATCAGGGACCTGGCCCGCAACCCAGGCATGTGCCCTGACTGGGAATCGAACCGGGACCCTCTGGTTCCCAGCCCGCGCTCAATCCACTGAGCTACACCAGCCGGGCCCTTGTAAACTTTTCAAAATACCAATAACCATCCGTTCTCCATTACACGAGAATCTTGGAGTCGGGACCAAGCATTCGTATGTTTAAACACCCCAGACAATTCCAACAGCAATAACCTTGGAAACCATTGGTCTATGACTTTGCTATTCAAAATGTGGTCCATGGACCTGCGGCACCGGCAAAACCGGGGAGCTTGTCACAGATGCAGCATCTTAGGCCCCACTGCGGTCTTGCTGACTTAGAATGTGCATTTAGCAAGACCCCCAGGGGATCTGTGTGCCCACTGAAGTTTGAGAAGCATTAGTTTAAAACGCACTTCGATGGTTTTTGTATTTTAACCCTTCTTTAAAAAAAAAAAAATCTTTGAAGATTTGAGGATTCTGTATCCAAATGGTTGCAGGTGTAATCATTTCTATTCTGTTTTTGATCCACCCCATCAATAGGAGATGGTAATTTGACTAATTCATAATAAAATGTCCCTTTCCCAGGTTGGCAAAATTGTTTCTAATTAAGGAGATGGAGAACGTTGAATTCCTCAGAAGTTCTCTTGGGGAGAGCAGTATGTCTGTGTGCCTGGAGAAACCTGCTGAGGTAGAACAGAGCAGGAGTGGGCAGGGCTGTCAGCAAGTGCCGGAACTTGAGTGGAGGAGGAAAAACTCTGCTAAAACAAGGAAGGAGTTGGTTCCTGAGAGGGAAGGAGGAGCAAGAGAGAGGGAGAGAGGGGGAGAGGGAGGCAGGGGCAGAGAAGAGCTTTCAAGATCAGCCGATGTTCCGATGTTCCGTAACCCCTCAAACCTTCCTGGGGTAATAAACTCAGGAGTGTGACAGCAAGTTGGGTGGGGGAGGGGCAACAGTGAAAGGTCTGAGTGTATCTGGGTTGGAACATGGACGCAGAATAAGGGCTTGATGTTTGGATGCAGAAATTAGGGCCAAGGGAACCACGAGGAAGGTGGTCTTCTAGGATCCACAGAAATCACACAGGGAATGCTTTGGGCCACTAGAGTCCATGACATGGGGAGTTGAGTTCAGTTTTTTTTGATCTGTGGGGGCAGAAAGGCCTTAGCCGAGGAGTGGGTTTAATGTATTGCTTCCTCCTACATTGCTGGAGAGAGGATAGGTCCCCACACGGACAACGGCTGCCTGGAAACTGCCGGCTTTGCTTGGGCTTGTTTCAGAAAAGCAGGCGATTCCTGGCTCCCCCTTTACATACCCCCCTGAAACTCCCATCCCCATGTGATATTTTCAAGCACACTGCTAACTCTTCTAACTCCCAGTGATCCCTGAGGACAGCGAGAGCTCTGCCACACCTGACCCCGGGACCACTAAAGGCAGGTGTCAGGTTTGCTTTTAAAGCCTTGGCGAAGGGGGCCAGGGTGTCCAGCTATGCACAGAATGCTATGCTGGGAAGGGCTGCATTCCTTCCTCCAACTGGGAGGACCTGAGTCTGGGACTTGTTTCCTCTCACTGGGAGAAAGTTGGACCATCTCTGCAACATTTGTACCTCCTCCAAACTTTCTCACTCAACCAAACTGACCATTCCTTTGCTGCAGGATTTGGTAGAAAGCAAGGAAGCCTTTTCCCTCCTCCTCCTCCTCCCAGAGGGACTCAGGACAAGCCTGGCCTTCATACCCAGCATGCTTCTCTTTAGACAGCTCGTGTTTTGGCCAAAACATGTCTGCAGCAAGCTCACCATTCTGGTGCCAGAGAGGGTGTTTATAAAAATTGTCCAGATGCTTATTTCTGTCTTTCAAAAACTGCTTTCTGTCTGATCCAGGTTACTGATTTGTGCCAGAACCATGAGTCTTGAAAAACTGTGAGGAATATTTATCAACGTCACCCAGAAGTTTTCCCCTTTAACCCCCCATTCTCCAAGCCCCCAACAGTTAGACTGTTCCAGATCGTTGGGGGTGAGCAATACAGAGATACTTTCTTTCTTTTTACTTTTGTGACTTTCTTATTTATGGTAAAAATATATATACCTACACAAAATATTACCATTTTAAGTATACAGTTCATTTGGCATTAATAGTCAAGGTTTTGATTGGGCATCAAACCGGAATTATTGGCTAAATTTCAACAACTGTCTGCTTTGTTGCATCCCTCTAGTTTCCAATCTCATTTTTGCTTATAGGACAAGGACCAGAATGATCCTTTCTAATGAAAAGTTTGCCTTCTTATCTGGCTTAGGCTTCCTGCTCTTTTGTTTGCATGCCCAGTCAGGCGAGACTGACCAGCAGCCCATGCCCCCACCCCCAAAATTTGTGTAGCTCAAAGAATTGTTCCTTTCTCTTAATCTCTCTCTCTCTCTCTCTCTCTCTCTCTGTCTGTCTGTCTGTCTCTCTCTCTCTCTCCCTCCTTTCCTCTCTCTCACCTGAGTGCTCAGCATGGGCTCATGTGATTTCTGATTCCACCTCAATAGGTATAATATTAAGTGGAAAAGGAAGGAAAAGTATCCTTGCTAGGAAACAGCATGTGGCAGAACACAGAGGCAGCGAACCACAGATTTAATCCCCGGCCACACTGTTTGGAAGGGGACATAAAGAGCTCTGAAACATGAACCTGAAGAGAGGAAATAGGGTCAGAATGAAGGAGCCAGAATAAGAGAAGCAGGTGCTGTCCTGAAGGAAATGGGGGGCCATGGCATGTGTAAGAGCAGCCGAAATTAGTCTGCGTAGATAAAAGCTTGTTCACAAAGAAGTCTCCTGCAGCTTGAGTTTCAGACCTCTTCTTGGTCTAGCTCCTGCCGTTACCACAGAAGAGGAGGGACCCAGGGAACTGGTGGGTGAAACCCAGCCAGAAACCAGCCCAGCAAAGGTGGTTTGTGACTGGGAGTGTAGGAGAAGGAAGCTCTCTAAGGAGAGCCAGGTCCAGACAGAGAGAGACAGAGACAATGGGAGAGCAAGTCCCAAAATGGGACATTCAGCTGAAGAACCAACCACCTTGGGTAACGGAGCAGCTATTTCTCAGCACTGACCCACCGCTCCACACTGAAGGCTGCTCCCTGGAACACCTGCCATTCATTCACCAACTGTGGGCTTTTCTGACTGTGGGAGCCCACTCAGTCTACACATAGGCCAAGTGCTTGAAAGTTAATTATTCCAACAGCAGCCCTCTGCCCATAATGGACAGGAGTGGTGGGTACGTACCCAGCTCCCTCACCACGCAGGCAGGGCAAGTCTGAGGTGCACGTCCTACACAACCTCCCAGAGTCCTCCACCAGGACCGAGCCCCAGGTGCCCACATGGGAAATGACTCAGTGGCACTGTCTTCCTTTCCCTGAATATTGGATTTCCTTCACCTCCCAAGTAAATTACTCACACTCCAGTCCTCATCTCTAGCCTCTCTCCAGGAAGCCCAATTCTTACCCCACAGGCCAACTATTACTCTGAGAACACAGACATTCTGAACCCCACGCGATCCCCCCAATAAGCTTCCAGAGCCTTCCAGCTCCCCCCTTAGTGTGTAACCAGAGCCACTACATGTACACTCACGGCGTTCAGCGCTGGGTCCTGGGGCCTCCTCTTCCCCCCAGTTCTTTACCGTGTTCCCCCGCCCTGGATAACCCCTCCAGGGGGGAGACGGGCACAGAGGCTGCCCTCAGAGGCAGGGCACTGTGACATGAGCCTTGCCTCCATGACCATGGCCATGGAAGAAATCAAAGCTGAGAGAGGGCCTGGGGGATCTGGAGCCCCTTCCTACCCTGCTCCAGGGAAAACAGCATGCATGTGGACAATGAGAGCCGCCCACTGCTGGGAGCGGGTAGAATCCTCTTACTAACTTGTCATGAAGCCAAAATTATTTAACTTTTCCTCATCAGACTGGAGTCTTTGAGAACTTTGTGGGTGGTCTACCACAGCAGTGCTCCCCCCTTCCCAGCTCTAGGGCAGAGAGGAAAGAATCTATTGTTTTAACCTGGGAGGAGAACCAGCGTGATACTCACACTGCTCATGACAGCACTGTGCCCCCCTCCTCCGCCCCCGCCGGCAACCTCCAAGAGATGAATGGCCAGCGTCTGCTCATTAACTTAATTTGTTACTGAGAAGAAAAAAAAAAACAAAACTCACGGGCTATTAGGCTGTTCTCACATCCCGGGGAATTGGTGCTGACTCCAGGGACTTATGGGAAATTCGTACAGTGAGGGGCGGCCAGTCTAGTGCCAGACCAGTGAGTGGGACACAGCTGCTAAACCCAAACTCAGTTCCCCTCGGAAGGAGCTGGGCCCTGCTACTGGGTCTGAGCAGCTGTCTTAGCTGTCATCGGGCCACAGACCCTTGGAGGAGGCTCGACTAGTCATTCAACCCGGCTCCTGACCCTGGGTGGCCCACTCCTCAGCTTCGTCAGAGGTGATGTCAGAGAGTCCCCTTGCCCGCCATCGCAGTGGCCCCTTGGCTGGCACGCTGCCTCTCAGTCCCTTCCCTGCCACTCTCTTGAGGCCCCAGGCATGTTCCTGGATTTCCTCCAAGCCTCCCAGGGCCCAGGGGAGGCTGGGTGACTGGCAGGCCGGGAAATCTCAGGGCCTCTCAGTGTAACTGCTCCTCGTAGCTGTTTCTACAGGCCTCTCCTGGTGGTGCAGGCCACTGTCCAAGGAAGGCCCTGCCTCCTCTGCAGGCAAGCAGCAGGGTGCTCCCCTTTGCCTGGAGTTTCCAAGCCTGTCTCAGCAGCCACACGGCCCCCACTCCGTGGATTTCGACTTAGAAGGAGACCAGGGAGCAGGTCTCAACTTTCCAGTTCTTATTCCTCCCCCGACCCCACAGCTCCTTTCCCTGAGCCCAGAAAGTGTTCCCGTCCCCTTCATCCCCCCCATGTGGCATATAACCTGCATGGCCCCATGCCATGGCATTGAGCGGGACAGCACTGAGCTTTCCCAATATTTAAAGAGAAGCTTTGGGGAATTCAGAAAGCCCTTTTGTGTCTCAACAAAGCCCCGCTGTGGCAAGCACAAATCCTTGCCTTCCACAACTCGCATTCTGAAAAGGTTTTCTTGAGAGCTCGTGTGGAATGTGAAAAGCGAAATACTGACTCCTTGTCTTCCTCTGGCTTCGGCCTTCACCTGTGAATCATAACGAGTGGAGGCTCAGAAACAGCAAGAACTATCGGCAACAAGGATTGCATCCGTGCACGCAAATAGTTAACCTCAGATCCGGGCTGATGTGGGCCTGCCTGGGAATGACCTCGGCCTCCCTCTTCTCACTGCCTGCTTCCTGGGAACTACACAATAAACATGAAACATGGCAAGTAGCTCTGCAGGGCCTACCTGACTCACACAGTAGAAAAAGCTCATGGAAAGCAAAAGCTGGCGTTTCTGTGTCAAGGTGACCTGCGAGCACCTTGGCTCCCCACGGTGGCAGCCCATGCACACCTCACGTGGAGACGCTGAGGAGGCCAAAGAAACTGTGTCCTTGGGGACCTGACGACCCTCTGGATAAGGAAAAGTTGAGTATCCTGTATCTCCTTTCCTCTATCCTTCCTTTTCCTTTCCTTTGTCCTTCCTTTCCTCTACTCTGCATTATATTTTATTTTTCTGAGAGAGAGAGATTTTAAGGAATTGGCTCGTGCAATTATAGAGGAATGGGGAGTCCAAAATCAGAGGTGGGGGGCCGGCCGGCTGGAGACTCGGGGAGTAGCTACTGTTTGACTCCCAATACAGTCTGCTGACAGAATTTCTTCTTGCTCAGGGGATGTCAGTCTTTGTTCTACTGAGGCCTTCAAGTGATTGGGTGAGGCCCACCCACATGGAGAGCGATGTGCTTTGCCCAAAGTCCACTGATTTAAATGTTAATCTCATCCAAAACACATTTTCACTGAAATATTCAGAATAATGTTCGACCAAGTGCTGAGCTGCTGCAAGGGTCTGTGGGAGGCACAGTAGCCCAAGAGGAGGCCATTTCTTCCCCGCCTGACCACTGGCGTTACAGACCTGCCTGTAACTATGCAGGAAGCCTTATCCTACTCTTTTCCTGGATGGAAGTTCCCAGGAGAAAGTCCTGTGGCTCTTGTTTTCCTTGTAGACCACACACGGCCAGGTCTCAGGATGAGCACCCAGCATCTTGCTGACTGCCCAAGAGATGCCCCTGGCTGACCTGGTCTATGAAGGGCCCTGGCAGGAGGTACAACTGCTACTTGCTGAGAAGACAGCAGGTCTCCCATTGTGGTCTTTAAAATGAACATACCCTCTCAGAGTGCTCAGCACTTTACAGTTTGCAAAGTACTTTGACATTCATTACCGATTTGATCTTTCCCAAAGAATCTAAGGGAAGTCTTTTTTGCTGCCTCAGGAAGTCAACAATGGAGCATTTCAGATCTCCCTTGCTGGCTGGCCCAGAGGCTGCCCTGATGCGCTGTGCTTGTTTAAGCTGGTGTGGACATGTGGAAAATCATGCTGAGGTTCAAGGGTCAACCTTCGAGGATCCCTCCAGTCCCCAACCTCAAAGAAGTCTCAAGCTGCCAGGCAACTGTTGAGAGTGCAGAAGCCATACCCCAGTGCTCACGTACCTGTCACTGTCCCCAAAAGGCCAGGATGTCTGATACAGCTTATAGTTCTGAGAAATAAACATAGCTCATAATTATCAAGAAAGCCAGCAAACAGACCCTGGAAATTACAGCAGTAATTCAGACTCTCGGGTGGCAAGACAGCATCTGGGAACCCTGAGGTTTCCATCTTCTGAGGCCTATCAGGACCAAATGGCGGTAACACAGACACAGCTATGGTCGTATGCATATTATGCATATTATGGTGTTATGCATATTATTCACACAAATGTATGTGTGAATTTGTGAGTGAGCGTGAGTGTATGTATATAAATATGTGTGTGCGTAAGTATGTATAAATCGCGTGTGTGTGCATGTGTGTATGGGCCCCAGAAGGTCAACTTCAAGTATATCTGGAATTGAAAACCCAGCTGGAATTACTGATGAATGAAGTAGTAGGCCTTGGCAAGGGCTTGCCAAGGTGGACCCTGTGGTCTCCACCCTCAGGGAGCATCCATCCTGTAGGGGAAGTGGACACGCACCATAAACCTCAGATCCTGGGATGCTTGGGGACTGTTTTAGTTCAAAACCAGAGTCAAGGAGACTGAAGAACTTCCACAGGCTCTGCATGTGGCCCCAGGCTTGTTCCAGAGCAAGAGGGATGTGGGAGGAGTTGTCCTGCCCTCTCGAGGCCTCGGAGGACTGCTGGGTGAGCCCCTGAGAGAGCAAACAAGACAACTATCAGGAGCACCAAAGGGTCTCAGCCAAGTGCTGCATGAGAGGGAAAGAGGGTCTGTGAGAGCTCAGGGAAACAGGGACATAGCTGGCTGTAAGGGCTGGCCAGCAGCTGTCCACAGGGGGTAGGTTGCCAGGGTGTGGGATGGGGCCCTGGTTCTCAGCCCCCAGCTCTGTGCTCTCCATCAGTCACAGCCTAGCAGGAAATAAACCCAGAGGCAGATCTACCCCTAACATTTGGAGACAAGAGGACAAAGGGAGGCCCCCACTTGCATCCCACACCCTTCTCACACCACCCTGTACCACAGGAGGCCTCACATGCACACATGTGGACGGTGGAGCCTTCAAGTCCAAGCTCTGTCCGTGATCACCACCACCCTTCCTTGGAGATCTGACCTATGGCATGGTCTAACCTTGGGAGGACAGACCCAGGGAAGACGCCCTCACGGGGCAGGAAGTGTGCTAAGACCACTTCAAGAGTCAATTCCAAAGTCCTGCTTCCCCTGAGGATGGCCTGGGGGTAAGAGAGGTGATAACGTGGAAAGTCCTGGTGGGCAGGTTTCTGTGGCACAGGGCAGGCGAGGAACGGGAAGGTTTTCTATAGCAGATCTGTTCCAAATGTGATCCACAAAGCAGCGTCAGCCCGAGAGCCATTTGTCGTGGGCCCATGACAAAGCTGGCCCAGAAACCGAGTGAGCATTTAGGAACTGTGTAGCAATTTGAACACCTAATGTTATGTCTTTTGAATCTAATAAAAAAACATTCAGCCTTTATGCTGTGCTTATTTTTTTTTTTTACATTTTACTTTTCCAGTAATTCATCTGTATTGTGTTTTACAAAAGCATCGATCCACAACAGATTGGAAAATTCAAAATCCTGTCCTTCACCATGAACAGTTTGAGAAGCTCTGAACAAGGTCAGCGGGCCCACCTCCCCAGATCAACACTCAGGGCAGCACTTCCCAGAGGCATGTCTGGGGAGCATGCAGCCTGATCCCCCACCCCCCGCTCCCCCCGCTTGGATGCTCTGCTCAGCTAGTTCCTCAGACCGAGGGCAGCAGGACATGTGTCCTAGGCCCTCCACAAAGGACCGCCTGTGACACAGAGGGAATAGGAAGAACTGCTGGCACCTATACTTTACACAGAGGCCGCTATGCTTGAATCTCTGTTGAGCCACTTGCCAGCAAGGTGAATGTGACCAAAGCTCCAGCCCTCTCTGAGCCCCAGTTTCCCCATCTGTGAAATGGTATGAGGGTTAAACAGGATAAAGCCTATAAAACACTCAGCCCCACATTATGAGGCCAGATGAGCTGTGAACTCAGAAGCAGCCTTTTCCCCCTGTGTTCATACCCAGGATGTCAGGACAGACACCAGATGGGGAGCAGGCATCAATAGACCAGACCCACCCCACATACCCTCCAGCTGCAAACCTAATCTCTGGTGGCCTCAGTCCTGCCAGCCTCCTGGATCCCAAAAGCCGTAGGACCTGCTCAGCGACTCTTTAGGAAGCACTCCCACCCAGTGGGGTTTGAGTCACTTCCTGGGATCCTGTGAGTCACGAGAGAAGAAGAAAAAGTTAGCAAGTACCTAGGATCTTGCTAGGAATATGGTTATCTAATGTTTCCCATATGGCAAGCTTGAAAGCAACAAATACTAGAAATATTGCTCAGCCCCCACAAGGCCTCATACCCAGAAATGGAGAGAAGGAATTGAACCGGCATGAGCAATAAACTTGGAGATCAGGGATCCAGCTCTGACTACATAGTTTTACAAATTCTGTGACTTCAGGCTCATACTGTGTAAGATCTGTCTTGAGTCAGGTTTCTCAGAAGCAGAGGCTGAGACAGGTATTCAGATGTACATGTGTTCTCAGGGGGAGTGGGGAGTTTGGGGTGAAAGGGAACACAGGGCAGGACAGGGGAAGGAATTGGGCAAGGACATGTTTTTAGCTGGATTCCAGCGCCAGCCTGATCTCATGTTGAGCTCTGGGGCATGAATGGCATGGCAAAGTTGTCCCTCTCAAAAGCAACGAGGCTGAGCTGTTATATCCCCAGACCATTAAGTCATTGACTAAATAGTGTCCCCAGGTGTGCTTATACTCACTCTCCCAGGCTCCTTCCACAAGGCAGCTCCCATCAGCCAGAGTCCGTGTCCCAGAGAAGGTCCCAGGGGTGAGCTGGTAGCAGCCAACGCCTGCGGCTACTAGGGATGGATCCTGTGGCCTGGTCACCAACAGCATTCCCTACAGGGTTGTTGGCACAAAAACCCCTTCCCCTCCCTCACTCCCACTGAACCCCGTGGGACTCCAAGAGAATGTGTGACTTCCATCACGGCCCAAGTACCACCCTCCATGGTCAATCTAGGAAGGGTCAAAGGAGCTTGCTATCTGGTGGGTGTGAGTGTGGGAACAGTTTAAAGAAATTTATGAAAAGCAAAACACAAGCTTCTCCCCTGGGAGAGTAACAGGGAAACACTCAGTTCCAGTTGAAAGAAGTGTTTGAAGCAGGAAAGTTTATTTAGAGCATAACCAAGCCCCCGAATCAACAAACTCTGGCCTTATCTCCGAGTATGTGGGTCACTCTGAGTCCCTCTGCTCTGCTGACCACTCTTGGCCAGGCTGGACCTTAGGGCAGAGGTCTCAGGCCCAAGGTGGCTGAGGAGGCTGGGGAACAGGGCCCTGGGGACTGGGCCTTGTGTCCTGCCGTGCGCTGAGAGCCAAGGATAGGAACTACGAGGTGCCAGGGAGTAAGATACTGCAGGCCGCCCCACTGGCTTTTATTTTTAAAACTCCTTATCATTTCTCTGGAGATTATTACAAAAAGAAAAAACAGAAAAATGCCTGGGGTTGAGTGATGAAGGAGGCCCAGGCTGTGGGCCACTATCATCTTTCTGTGTCCCCTGGGGCCCTCACCCACACGTCATTGCTCTGTGAGGACGGAGAGACCATAGACTCTGTGCTGGTTTTCAGGAGGTTTTTAGGCCTGGAAAAATGCATGTGGGACTCCTTATAGGAAACCTTACATTTTACAAGTTAGATGGACTCACACAGTAAATTCAAGGTAATTATTCCATTTACTGAAGGACTCACTGTTTGACAAGGGGACCAGATATTCATCCTCTTTCATGGAATGAAAACAAGAGCATCATATTTGATATTAGAGACTTTACTAAGCTAGTCTACTTTTTGGAGCCTACCTTGGGGCCTAAAGCAAGGGTCTCAGTTGGCGGCAGCGTAGATGGACAACCCTTGAGAGGCACCTGGCTTCCACACATGACCCATCCCCGGGGACAAATTTAGTGAACTCTGGCAAGGACCCTCTGTCTACAACTCCTTTGCAGATCTGCTCCCTAAATCACCGTCTCCAGGGCCTGTAGCCTTTCCTTGGATGTGTCATCCTGTTGACAGGGAAGAGTCCTTCAATCTTATTTAGATTTCCCCATAGCAAACCCTAAGAAAAAAACTCTAAAGCAAGCAGTTTATAGCAAAATTAAAATATTTTATAGATAATATATAAATATTTAAAACAACAGTCCAATCCCACCTGTTGAAAGGAGAGATTCGTTTTAGAGCATAAAGCAGGGAAGGGTGAGGGCAGTGGAGGCAGAAGTCACTTGGTGCAAGAGGAGGAGCACTGGATTAACAAGCCAGAGGCCTGGGTTCCAGTCCTGGCTCTACCGTTGAAATTTGATTCTCTTTCTGGGCTTCAGTATCCCTGGGGTCAGATGACCCCATCAGATGAGAACCAGTTGACCTTTCGGTATTCAGCAAGCGTACCTACTAGCCAGGGATCGGTTGCAAAAACAGATTCAATACAAGCAACCAGGCACTGAGAAAACTTGGGGGAAGGTTGAAAGAGCCATGACACCCAAGTCAGCACAGCAGAACTAGCTTAGCAGGTAAGTCGCTTCCTATGCCAATTGCAGAGAGACACATCACCTCACTGGTGACAGGCGTCCCTGGTCCCCTGTGCAACCACCTGTTAGAGTAACGCCACACTCTCTAGACCTCCACCAACAAAACGTGGAGATCCGAGCTCTGTCTCTCGACACCCTGAAATCAGTGACTTGCCACTGGACTTTGTAGTCTAACAGTACACTGGTGCTGTTACCAGTTAAAAGTCAACACTGAATGATGGAGGGGAAGGTGGGCAGGAAAGAGCCCAAAGCAGAAAGGTAGGCAGCTGTCCTAAGGATGACATGAAGTTCAGAGAGAAAAAGTAGCTTGGATCACTCATCAAAGGTCAGTTAGGGAGAGAGGCAATCTTAGGGGAAGGAACAGCAGAAACAAGGGTACGAATGGATGAGGAGGAATTTGAGAAACATAGCTGTGTGATACGCAGGGCCAAGGCGGGAGGTGAGATGGGGTGGGTGAGCGGGGGAAGGGTTCTGCTGTAGAGACAGGGAGAGGTAGACCAAGCAGGGTCTTTCAAGCCATTCAGAAGACCTTAGAAGGTCCGTGAGACACCAGTGAAAGATTTTGGGTAGGAAAGAACTGTAGACACAGTCAGACAGCAGTCAGGAGCCCTGTAAAGGGAATCCAGAAATCCAAAAGACAAGACCAGGAGATTTCAGACAGAGAGAGAGACTCAGAGAAGAGGGACATTAATGAGGAGTGGGCAGGACGATAAGGAACTGAGGCCATGCAAGATACTTCCAGTGAAAGCTTCTCCAAGCACAGCTGCTTTTAGTGGCTTCTGTAGCTGGATTGGGGTGAGAGGCCACAGGTCAAAAGTCAGTGCCCAGTGCAGTCTCTCACTGAGCAAGAATAACCTCCGCGATTTCCCCCTTTATGGAACCCCTGCCACCCAAAATGGACAGAAAGTTCTAGAGGTGGGGAAAGAATCAGGAAAGAGAGAGAGGAAAGGAGGGCAAGAAGTATAAAGTCAAAAATCTGTGACTAGGTGTGTTCCCAAACCACACTGAATTGCATCAGGACACAGTCTCAGCTCGGATCACAGCCACGTGCCTTCTTTGAGAGCTGACTGTAGCGCTCCGATCGTGAGTGATTGTCTGTAACCTCTCGGACTTGCACAAAGACCTTCATCAGTGACTTTCAGCCCTAGTCTTTGGGGGGCTTGTTTCTGCCCATGAAGAACGATGACCATGCCTCCCTCCTCCATCTCCCCCTCCCACTGAGCAGGAATTTTGTCCTTCCTCAACCACACACTTCTCTCAGCATACAGGGGAAAGGGTGCTCTCTCTGCAGGCAGCATCCAAGACAGAGATTGGATGCACATTATCTATTGGAGGAGGGATCTCAGGAGAATCAGCATGAGAGAAGCAAACAGAGCAGAGGACATTGCTGAGCAAGATGTGCTCTCAGCTGGAGTCTAAGAAAGCTCTGGACATGAATGGCACTGTGGAGTGGACCCACCTTGAGACAAGACGGCCAGTCCTTGGTACCCTCATGTCAATCGTTGGATGAGTGCTACCCTTCCCCAGGAGGGGACATACGAGATCCCTGATGAGGCAGATCCCATCCAGCTGAGGGCAATTCTTGAAAGAAGGAGTCCTTGTGAGCCTTTAGCAGCCAAAACAACAGCTGCACAGCAATGGAAAAATGGCACTCCTTCCTGATAAAGGGAATCCGGGCAGGCCACCAACCGCCTCCAGCGCAAGGGAAATGCTCATTTTGTCAAGCTCGCTGCACTGGATCCTTTTCTCTTTACCATGCCTCTGTCTTCCAGCAGACTCCGTATAGAAACCAAAGGAATCCTGACCTTAACATGAACAAGTGAAGAACAGAAGTGGTCCCACAGTCCTCTTTCACATGCCCAGGGGTATGCCATGATTCCAAGCAGGTCCTCTGGGACACAGCTTCTCCCAGCCTCCACCCTCTGTCTGAGTCCAGGCCCCAGGAACCTGCACTGTTCCTGCTCCGTGGCAGCTGCCCTACAGCCAAGTTCAGTGGACTTGCTCTGTGGTCTCGCTGGCGCTCGGCTATGCTGTCCCAAGGGCTGGGGAGATGTTCCTTCCAAGCTGACAGAGCTCCTTCAGAGAGCTTTGCATGAGCACGGTTCTCTGGCTCAGCGGCACAGTACTACACAAGCTGCTGCTCCAGCTCAGGAGATGATGAAGAACACATCCTGTCACATTGCCTTAATTACTTGTTCAAGTCCTATTAGTAGAAGTCCAACATCTCCAAACAGGCTCTCCCTTGCAAATTTTCTAAGAACCTTGGAGCGTAAATCAGTCTGAAGAAGGATCATTCTTGCTTCCAAATGCCAATCGGAGAGAGAATTAAAGTCCCACCAATTTCTGGGGCAATGACTTCTCATTTGTTGTCAATGTCCAAAACCGGGTCTATGCATCTTTGTCCACAGCTGATGGACTTCCCTGGTCCAGATGCAGAGATGGCCCCATTTGAGGTCTGAGGATGCAGCTCTG
The DNA here is from genome assembly GCA_004026765.1 of Micronycteris hirsuta. Taxonomy (NCBI): domain Eukaryota; kingdom Metazoa; phylum Chordata; class Mammalia; order Chiroptera; family Phyllostomidae; genus Micronycteris; species Micronycteris hirsuta. The sequence continues at coordinate 11,709 of PVJI01012590.1, read as the reverse complement.
TTGGTTTACAGCCCAGACTCACCCATCATATCACAGAGCCAACTGCTGTGACAGGGGCTCTCAGCCCTGTGTACTTCGGGCCACAGCAAGCTCTCCCTCACAGACCCCTCGGTCTTCGTGTTGAGCAGCACCTTCCGCCCAGTTAATTCTACTTCTGGAACCTCTTTCCTCTTCCCAGACCCTGGGTTGGGTCCACACCAACAGATTTCCCTAACTTTGAATCTCCAGAAACAGAAGTTGAAATCTTTGCCCTTTTTCTCACATAAGTTCCTGGGACTCTTTTGCAAATAAGTTGTTTCATCACCCAGAGCTCTGCATATCAAGAGGAAGCCTTCCCTCAGCCTCGCAAAACAAGACTGTTGTCAGGCACTCTGTGGTCATCTTCCTTGCTGTCCAATAAATGTTCTGGTTCTCTTTCTGGAACAAAATAAAATTGCACTTCCCTGCCTCCTTGTGGTAGGGGCTGGGCCATGTGATCAGCTTTGGCCAATGAGATAGTGTAAATGACACTTATCACCACCGCTGGCTACCTAATTTACAGGGCCCAGTGCAAAATGAAAATGGGGAAGAGGGGGTCCCTTGTTTAAAATTCATTAGTAATTTCAAAATGGCCACAGCAGAGTATTAAGCCAACCACAGAGTTCTGAGCTTGGGGCTTTGTACAAATGCACTGATTGCATTTCTTTTTTCTTGTTTTCTTTGGTAGAGAGAGGGGAAGGAAGGGAGAGAGAGAGAGAGAGGGAGAGAAACATCAATATGAAAGAGAGACATCGACTGGTTGCCTCTCATACACACCCCAACTGGGGACCAAACCCACACCCCAGGCATGTGCCCTGGCTGGGATTCGAACCAGCTATCTTCCACTTTGCGGGACAACACCCAATCAACTGAGCCACACTGGTTAGGGCCAGATTGCGTTTCTCTGAAGCTGGCTCTGCATGTCACTTCTGGGTGGGAACATTTAATTACCTGTGTGATACACTCCGAAGATCTGTGTTTTCTTCCAACAAAAAGACCAGCAACATTTGATATTGTGACTGCCCAATCAATCTAGGTCCCCAAAAGCTACAATGAGCAGAGCCCCACCCCACCGATGTTAGACATGTAGCACAGCAACAAATAAGCCTTAGTTGTTGGGCTTGTTGGTTATTGCAACATAAAGTATCTCATTCTGATTGAAGTGCACCCTAGCCCAAGACAGTAGGTTCCTACTTGACACATATTTACCCCGATTACACAGCCATTTTTTTCACCCTTTCTAAAACCAAAAAGATAATAGTCTGTCTCATCCTGTCAACCTAATGAACAGCTAGCTTCTTCTCTAGACAAAAATATGTACTTGGTATTGAACCACTTTAACTTTAGTTCTTAGCACAGCTCTCAGTAATTAAATCTAGACATTCTAAATATCTTGAAGTTTTCCATTAAAAATCAATTATTTGCCGCTGGCTGGTATAGTTCAGTGGATCGAGCATGGGCCAATAAACCAAAGGATCACTGGTTCAATTCCCAGTCAGGGCACATGCCTGGGTTGTAGGCCAGGTCCCCAGCTGGGGGCATGTAAGAAGCAAGCACACATTGGTGTTTCTCTCCCTCTCTTTCTCCTTCCCTTCCCTGCTCTCTGAAAATAAATAAATGAAATCTTTTTAAAAATCAATTCTTTGCATTCTTGTTGCACTCTACATTAGAATCCCAAGGCAAAGGGTCCTAAACAAACAGGAAATGTTTTCATTCACATAACTGGAAGTACAGAGATAAGGTAAGCTCTGGCTCCATCTCTCAGAGTTTCCCTCAGCTCTGTCCTCTGTGAGGGCTTTGTTCTCAGGCTGGTGTCTCAAGGTGACAAATGGTAGCCAGCGGCAATGCGGAAGTGGGCTTCTTTGTTCAAAGTCTAGAGAACAACAATAATCTTTCATTTGACCATAAAATTTCTTCTCTTTGGCTTCATCAAATTGAGCTAGGGCATGTTTCCAATTCTGGACCAGTAACAATTGCTAGGGAAATGCCAAGTGCTGATTGTTTCATTCATCAACTTTCATTGAGCATTTATTGACTGTGGGGCATTATAAACTCTGTGACTGCAGGAGCTTAAATTGTGCTTCTGCAAAGATGTGCTGAGAGAAGTAGAATGGGCTTGCCCTAAGTGCTTTAGACAGTCAGAACCGCCCCTCCCCCTTCCCATCCACGGCTGGGGCTGGGGTATGCTTTCTTTACTTCGCAGATTCAGCTGGGCTGGTAAGGAGAGTTTACCAGCACAACGTTGGAGGTCGGCCGGAAAATGGAAAGTGGAGTGGATATTGGGTGGGGGACCAACAGTGCCTATTCTACCCATTTTTCTAAAGAGATTTATTTAGAAGCACACAAAGACCTAAACTGTTTGTTTGTTTGTTTTTTCAAAAATTTGCTAACCAGCTCTTTTAGACCAAAGCCAAACTCCCCTCCTTAATAGGTGGTCACCCTTCACCCCTCACTACCACCAGCCAAGCCCTTGAGACCCCTGCGCCCCTCCTCCCTTTCTTTCTGTCTTGTCCCTAAACAGCCTCCAGACCTTATAGTTCCTTCAAGCTTTGGCCATGACACCAGCCTCAAGGTCTACGGCCCCGTGCCCTTATTTCCATTTACTGATCTTAATAATGATTTCAAAAGCAAAAGTAGTAGCCACTCATTGTAGAAGATTTGAAAAGACACAATAGTTGAATTTATAGAAAATTTGAAAAGATGCAACAGTTGAACGCATAAAAATAATCATTCACTGTTAAAGAACATGTTTGCCTATATCCTTCTAGTCTTATTTCTGTGAAGTTTTACATAGTTGAGATCATGGGACATACATAATTTTATGTCTTGACTTTTACTGTTACATAATATTTATACAATATAGCATTTCTCATATTTTTTACAAAATAGTTATAATATTGGGTTGGCCAAAAAGTTCATTTGGTATTTTTCCGTAAGATGGTTCTAGTAGTGCTTAGTAGTCTTTAACTTCATTTCAAACACTTTTGTTAGATTGTGTTGTGATAGCTGTCATATCAGTGTGCATTTTTTCAAAAATTCAAAATTGTCCTGGCTGGTATAGCTCAATGGATTGAGTACAGGCCTGCAAACCAAAGGGTCGCCAGTTCGATTCCCAGTCAGGGCACATGCCTGGGTTGCAGGCCAGGCCCCCAGTTGTTGGTGTGCGAGAGGAAACCACACATTGATGTTTCTCTCCCTATCTTTCTCTCTCCCTTCCCCACTCTCTGAAAATAAATATATAAATAAATAAAATCTTTTTTAAAAAGTCAAAATTGGTGAATTTTTGTGTGGCCATTTTAATAAAATATGCAACATTTTCAGCATATTATGCTTTATTATTTCAAGAAAGGTAAAAATGCAACTGAAACACACGCAAAAAAATGATTTGCGCAGTGCATGGAGAAGGTGCTGTGACTGATCAAACATGTCAAAGTGGTTTGTGAAGTTTTGTGCTTGAGATTTCTCACTGGGCGATGCTCCAGGGTCGGATAGAGCAGTTGAAGTTGATAGTTCCCAAATCGAGACACTAATTGAGAACAACCAACGTTATACCACACGGGAGATAGCTAAACTCAAAATATCCAAACCAATAAACATATTGGTGAAAATGAAAAATGTGTCTTTTATTTTACAGTAAAAACCATGCGACGTTTTGGCAAACCCAATACTTTATAGCGCAATGCTAATCTATCCTCAGCCTACAGTTTATTTGATCTTTCCCTTTCTGTTGAACATTTAATTTGTTTCCAGTTTGTTGCTGTTATGCTGCCAATAAACATTTTCATGCCAGAGCCTTTTTCATTATCAAATTGTCTCATCGAAATAAATCCCCAGATATGGAATTACTAAATCACTAGATATAACATATTTATAGCTTTTCCTACACATTGTAAAAATGTTGCAAAATAAGTTGCACTATTGAAATTCCCATTTGCAATTTATGAGAAAGGCTATTTAACTGCATGCATCAGCTTCCTATTGCTGCTGTAAACAAATTACCATAAATTTGCAGGCCTAAACAGCACAGATTTATTCTGTTATGGTTCTGGAGGCCAGAAGACCAAAATCAGTTTCAATGAGATAAAGTCAAAGTGTCAGCAGGGCTGGTACCTTCTGGAAGCTCTAGGGGGAAATTCATTTCTTTGTCTTCTCTAGCTTTTGGAGGCCACTTACATTTTTGAATTGTGACCCCCTCTTCAAATTACTCAATCTTTCACTTCCATCATCACATCTCCTACTACTCTTCTGCAGATACATCTCCCTTATAAGGACACTTGTGATTACATTTAAGACCCACCTACCGTATTTTTCAGACCATAAGATGCACCTAGGTTTTAAAAGAGGAAAATAGGAGCCCTGGCTGGTGTAGCTCAGTGGATTGAGTACAGGTTGGGAACCAAAGGGTCCCAGTTCGATTCCCAGTCAGGGCACATGCCTGGGTTGCAGGCCAGGTCCCCAGTGAGGGCCATGTGAGAGGCAACCATACATTGCTGTTTCTCTCCCTCTCTTTCTCCCTCCCTTCCCCTCTCTCTAAAAATAAATAAATAAAATCTTTAAAAAAAAAAGAGGAAAATAGGAAGAAAATTTTGAAGCAAAAAATGTGGTAAAATATTTAATAACATAAATAACATAATATTTCACCAATGTAAATGCAAGTAGGACATTTGGACTATAAGATGCACCCTCATTTTCCTCTCAAACTTGAGGGGGCAAAGTGCATCTTATAGTCCAAAAAATACAGTAGATAATCCAGAATAATCTCAAAATCCTTAACTGAATCACATCTGTGGCATCCCTTTTGTGCTATAAGGTAACATTCAAAGGTTCCAGGGATTAAAACATAGATATCTTCAGAGGCCATTATTGAGATTACTACACCACATACATCCTTTCCAACATCAGGTTTTCCTAGTTTTCCTTTATTTTGGACAAATTCAATGGGTGGAACATTAAAATATCAATGACAAGTACTTTTCATTATATTATTTTGCCACTTAAATTTTCTCTTTAACGACTTGTCTGCTCACCCATATGTCTATTGAGATATTAATATTGTGTGTACCAAATTTAAAATGCTTTTTGTGTAGTAAGAACATCAACCTTTAAATTCTGGTGCATATTATAAGTTTTTTTCTCCCAGTTGATTTGTTGGTTATTTTCATGTTTGTGTGTTTTCAGCAACTATTTTTTTTCTTTTATACCTCTTTGACAATCTATGTTTTAATGTACATAAAAGTAAGATTTGCAGGGCTTCAGCAAGATGGTGGAGGAGTGAATGGAAGTCACACTAACCTCCTCCCAGGACCAATCTGGAATTACAACTAAATTGTGGAGAAATCACCTGGAACAAACAACTGAACAATGGTGAAAGAGAAGCCTTATAACCTCAGACAGACAGAAGATCAGCTTCAGCACAATCTGACTGGTAAGGAGTGCAGTGGAGACTCGAGAAGGCTGGCTGGGTTCCCACAGGCAGCAGCACTAGAGGGATAATTAAGCTACCAGTTGATCCCTCCTGAGAAGAGTGGGGTCTAAACCCTAAGCTGGGATCCCCAGCCCAGAGCACCAGAGCCCAAAAAGTACACAGATAACAACCAGCGCCAAAAAGCGGCAGGGTTGCTCTTTGCCAGAGACAGACTGCTGGAGATGCAAAGAGCCATTTAAAGGTCCAGTGTGCAAATTTTTATTTGTATCTGCTTACCTTGGGCTCCAGCAAAGATGGGGGGGCAGAGTGGGCTAGAGATGCCTGAGGAGAGACTGGGGACAGAGGAGAGAACTGAAAGAGTAGGCACCAGGATCCCGGTGCTGAGTCAACCCCCGTATGGCAGCAGCCATCCTGCTCAGGCAGAGCACTTCCCTCTGAGCAGCAGCAGCCTGAGGGGAAACAATAGCCCCAACCGCAGGAGGGATTCTGCCCCATCCTCTGGTGCTTAAGCCTGACTGCTGTGTGCAGAGTGACTAGATTAAAAACAGAAAGAGACAGCCCCAAACAGTAGATCCCTGGAAATCTCAATAGGCTGCCTAAGGTCAGATGGGGTCAACATCTGACATCACCAGAAACAGATACAGAAAAAAAAAACAGTGATAAATACTAGAGGCTGCTGAGATAAAATCCACTGTGGTTTTCTCCATGATTTGCAATATGTTCTTTCCTACACAGCTTTTAAACATTCATTTCTTGTCCATCGAGTTTGTGCATATTCCCCCTTCTTCATTCCCTTTTTATTCATGTTGTAAATTTTACTTTCTCTCTTCACATTGCTCTGACTCCCAACTCTTATTAGTGCTCCTCCCTCTACCCTCTCAAAATCATTTTGCTTTCAGTAGGTCATCTCATATTTACTCTCCTTTCTTATAATAGTCTTAATCTCTTTACACCCTTATTAATATTGGTTCATTTGCTGTTGATAGTGGGATTGCAGGGGGAGTTATTTTTGTGGGTGTGGGTTTCTTTCCTGGGCTTTGTGGTTTTGTTCTTGCAGCACCTGCACAATAGCATAAAAGATGTGGTGGGCAGAGTGACCCTCAGTCAGCCAACTAGAGGGAAGGACCTACCAAGAGCAACCCAATATCAAAACCTAATCTCATCCAGAAAGCCAACATAAATGGCATAAAGTGCATCCCAAGAGCATCTAGTTCAGGAGATCAAGGAGACTGCACCACTGAATCTACCCTAGAAGATCACACCACAAAGTCAGGGAGTCAAAACAGATCATTTTAAGAAGCAGAAGCAGACAAGCAGAATCTCACAAATAATGGGAAGACAAAGAAACAACCCCCCAATTGAAAGGAAAGGAGGAATCCTCAGAAAGAGTGCTAAATGAAATAGAGTCAAGTCAACTATCAGATATTGAGTTCAAAATAATGGTTATAAGAAAGCACAATGAGCTCAGTGAGACTTACCAAAAACTACAGGGAAACTACAAAGAACTTACTACAAACTATATTAGCATGGAAAAGGACATAGAAACAATCCACAAGAGCCAAGAGGAAATGAAGAATACAATTTCTGAATTGAAGAACACAGTAGAAGAAATCAAAAGCAAGCTAGATGAAGCAGAGAATCAAATTAGCAAGCTGGAGGAGAAGGTAGGAAAAAAACTCCCAGAAAGAGAAAGAAAAGAAAAAAAGACTCCAAAAGAATGAAGTGGGGTTAAGAGAACTGCAAGACAGCATGAAACATAACAATATCCATGTCGTAGGGATACCAGAAGGAGAAGAAGAGGAGCAAGGGATAGAAAACCTTTTCAAAAAAGTAATAATGGAACACTTCCCTAATTTGATGAGAGAAAAAGTCACATAAGTCCAGGAAGCAGAGAGGGTCCCACTCAAGAGGAACCCAAAGAGGCCCACTCCAAGACACATCATAATTAAAATGGCAAAATTCAAAGACAAAGAGAGAATCATAAAGGCAGCAGGGGAGAAACAGGAAGTAACATACAAGGGAGTCCCAATAAGACTAGCAGCTGACTTCTCAATGGAAACACTATAAGCCAGAAGGGAATGGCAAGAAATATTCCAAGTAATGAAAAGCAAAGGCCTGCAAAGAGGACTACTCTACCCAGCAAGGCTCTCAATTAAAATGGAACATAAAATAATGAGTTTCCCAGACAAAAGTAGCCTCAAAGATTACACCTCCACCAAACCAGCACTACAAGGGATGCAAAAAGGTCCATTTTTTTAAAATATTTTATTTATTTATTTTTTAGAGAGAGGAGAAGGGAGGGAGAAAGACAGGGAGAAACTGCAATGTATGGTTGCCTCTCACATGGCCCTCACTGGGGACCTGGCCTGCAACCTAGGCATGTGCCCTGGCTGGGAATCGAACCAGTATCCTTTGGTTCCCAGCCTGCGCTCAATCCACTGAGCTACACCAGCCAGGGCTAAAAGGTCCATTTTAAGACAATGAAGAAAAAAGTGAGAGAGAGAGGAACACAGGTACAAAGGGGGTAAAATGGCAATGAATAAGTACCTATCAATAATAACCTTAAGTGTAAATGGATTAAATGCTTCAATCAAAAGACAGAGGGAAGCTGAATGGCTAAGAAGACATGACCCACACATATGCTGCCTACATGAAACCCACCTCAGAACAAAAGACCTACAGAGACTGAAAGTGAAGGGTTGGAAAAAAAATATTCCAAGCAAACAGACAGGGAAAAGAAGCCAGGGTAGCAATACTTATATCAGACAAAACAGACTTCAAAACAAAGGCCATAAAAAGAGACACAGAAGGACACTTCATAATACTCAAGGCAAGAATCCATCAAGAAGACATAAATATTGTAAACATATGTGCACCCAACATAGGAGCACCCAAATATATAAGAAAAATCTTGGAAGACTTCAAGAAAAATATAGACAGCAATATAATTACAGTCAGAAATTTTAACACCCCACTGTCAACAGTGGATAGATCTTCCAAACAAAATACCAACAAGGATATTGTGGAACTGAATGATGCATTAGATCAAACGGACTTAACTGACACATAGAACCTTTCATCCCAAAGAAACAAAATATACATTCTTTTCAAATCCACATGAAATATTGTCAAAGATAGACCACATGATAGGACACAAAACAATCCTCAACAAATTCAAGAAAATTGAAATCATATCAAGCATTTTCTCAGACTACAAGAGCTTGAAACTCAAAATCAACTCAAGGAAAAAACTCAAAACCATTCAAACTCACGGAGACTGAATAGCATGCTATTAAACAATGAACAGGTTAATAATGAGATCAAGAAAGAAATCAAAAAGTTCCTGGAAACAAATGAAAATGAACACACAAACAGTCCAAAACCTATGGGACACAGCGAAGGCAGTCCTGAGAAGGAAATTCATAGTAATACAGGCCTACCTAAACAAGATAGAAACATTTCAAATAAACAAACTAATCCCACATCTACAAGAACTGGAGGAACAACAAACAAGGCCCAGAGCAAGTAGAAGGAAAGAGATAACCAAGATCAGAGCAGAATTAAATGACATAGAGACTAAAAGAACAATTAAAAGGGTCAATAAATCCAGGAGCTGCTTCTCTGAGAAGATAAACAAAATCAACAAGCCTTTAAACAGACTCATCAAGAGAAAAAGGGTGAAGACCCAAATAAATAAACTCAGAAATGAAAGAGGAGGAATTACAGAAACACAAAGGATTGTAAGAAATTACTATGAACAACTATATGCCAAGAAATTTGAAAACCTAGGTGAAATGGACAAATTTCTAGAAAAATATAATTTTTCAAAACTGAATTAAGAAGAAGCAGAAAGCCTGAACACACCGATAACAGTTGGTGAAATTGAAGCAGTAATCAAAAAACTACCAGCACACAAAAGCCCTGGACCAGATGGTTTCACAGAATTTTACAAAACATTTAAAGAAGAGTTAACCCGTATGCTTCTCAGACTATTCCAAAAAATCCAAGAAGAGGGAAGACTCCCAAACTCTTTTTATGAGGCCAGCATCATCCTAATCCTAAAACCAGATAAAGACACAACAAAGAAAGAAAACTACTACAGGCCAATATCGCTGATGAACATAGACACTAAAATCCTTGACAAAATATTGGCAAACCTCATCCAGCAATACATTAAAATGATCATACACCATGATCAAGTGGGATTTATCCCAGGGATGCAAGAATGGCATGATGTTTGCAAATCAATAAACATAATACATCACATAAACAAAAGGAACCACATGATCATATCAATAGATGCAGAAAAAGCACTTGATACAGTATGGCACCCATTTATGATAAAAACACACAGCAAAGTGGAAGTAGAGGCAGCATACCTCAACATAATAAAGGCCATAGTGAAAACCTACAGCCAACATCATACTCAATGGGCAAAAACTAAACGCTTCCCACTAAGATCAGGAACAAGACAAGGATGGCTACTTTCACCACTTTTATTCAACGTAGTATTAGAAGTCCTAGCCATAGCAACCAGACAAGAAAAAGAAGTAAAAGGCATCCAAATTGGAAAGGATGAAGTAAAACTGCCATTGTTTGCAGATGACATGGTAGTGTACATAGAAAACTCTATAGACTCCACCAAAACACTACTCAACCTAATAAGTGAATTTGGCAAAACAGCAGGATACAGAGTCAGTATTCAGAAATTGAAGGCACTTTTGTACACCAACAATGAAATATCAGAAATAGAAGTCAGGAAAAATAACCCATTTACTAAAGCAACAAGAAAAATAAAGTACCTAGGAATAAACCTAACCAAGGAGGTAAAAGACCTGTATGCAGGAAACTACACAACACTGAAGAAAGAAATTAAGGAAGACATAAATAAATGGAAGCATACACCACGTTCATGGATTGGAAGAATTAACATCATCAAATAGTCCATACTACCCAAAGCAATTTATAGATTCAATGCAATCCCTATTTAAATACCAATGACATACCTCACAAATATAGAACAAACACTTCAAAAATTTATATGGAATCATAAATGACCCTGAATAGCTGCAGCAATTTTGAGAAAGAACAAAGTAGGAGGGATCACAATACCTGACATCAAACTGTATTGTAAGGCCACTGTAATCAAAAAAGTCTGGTACTAGCATAAGAACAGACACATAGATCAAAAGAACAGAGTAGAGAGCCCAGAAATAAACCCATGTCTGTATGGTCAATTAATATTTGACAAAGAGGGCAGAAGCATAAAATGGTGTAAAAATAGCCTCTTCAACAAATAGTGTTGGGAGATCTGGACAGCTACATGCAAAAAAATGAAACTCAACCACCAACTTATACCATACACAAAAACAAACTCAAGATGGATAAAAGATTTAAATATAAGTCACGACATCGTAAAAGTCTTAGAGGAGAACATAGGCAGGAAAATCTCAAATATTCCATGCAGCAATATTGTCACCAATATGTCCCCTAGAGCAAGGGAAGCAAAGGAAAGAATTAACAAATGGGACCTCATCAAAATAAAAAGTGTCTGCATGGCTAAATAAAACATCAGCAAAATGAAAAGGGAACCAACTGTATGGGAAAATATATTTGCCAATGATACCTTGGAGAAGGGTTTGATCTCCAAAATATTTAAAGAACTCACATGACCCCACTCTAGGAAGACAAACAGCCCAATTAAAAAATGGACAAAGGACCTGAACAGACACTTCTCCAAGAAGGACATACGGAGGGCCCAGAGACATATGAAAGGATGCTCAACATCACTAGTCATCAGAGAGATGCAAATTAAAACCACAGTGAGATGCCACTTCACACTGGCCAGAATGGCCATCATCAACAAATTAACAAACAAGTGCTGGAGGTTCTGGTGAAAAGGGAACCCTAGTGCACTGTTGGTGGGAATGCACACTGGTGCAGCCACTGTGGAAACAGTATGGAATTTCCTCAGAAAACTAAAAATGGAACTATCTTTTGACCTGGCCATTCCACAGCTGGGATTATACCCTAAGAATCCTGAAATACCAATTCAAAAGAACCTATGCATCCCAGTGTTCATAGCAGCACAATTTATAATAGCCAAGTGTTGGAAGCAACCTAAGTGCCCATCAGTGAATGAGTGGATCAGAAAACTACAGTACACTGGCCTGGCTGGTGTGGCTCAGTGGATTGAGTTCTGGCCTGAGAACCAAAGTGTTACCAGTTCGATTCCCAGTCTAGGGCACATGCCTGGGTTGCAGGCC
>PVJI01012589.1:0-43262 GCA_004026765.1 Micronycteris hirsuta | reverse complement strand
AGGCAAGCCACGAGGCTTTTTTCCCTATGATAATGGGAGAAAATGCCCGTGACCCTGGCTTCATCTCATAATGTGTCTTTGTGTGTGAATCATTGATGCTTCAGGCCCAAGTCCACCCCACGGCGGATTCTGCGGGCCGGAATCCGCCACAATATTGCCCACACGTTATTTTTTCAGTCAATTTTCCATTATCTCATGTTTCTATTAGATACCATAAATGTAGCAATTCAAGAGCAAACTGTTGGAAAACATGTTCAACTCACCTTCTGCAGCTTTTTATTTTTTCAAATTATCTAATTTACTGTGCTTTCAGGGAACCTAAGTGGGTTTGTTTTTTATATGGATGGCTTTCCATACAGCTGAAATTGCTAAATAATTGACAAGTTCTGTTCCACTTAGAAAACCAAACTCATTAGTTATACCAGGTTAAATCCCATTACAATCAACTCCCTAATTATGAATACCTCTGTAATTGCAAAGATTTTGAAGTCCTAATTCCTGGCTCACTTATTACACCTGATGTTGAACACAGTGATATTCCAAGCAAACAGAAGTCTTTGAACACCCCCTTAAAACTTGTGGCAATAAAATTTCAAAATGTTTAATGAGGAAGAGCATTTTGTAAATTACTAAAACTGTACTTGGAAATTTGTAAGAATATGTCACTTAGAAATGAATCTGTAGTACTTAGTGTGATTATCTTCTTTCTATTACCAAAATCTGTAAATCAAAGCAAGGTGCTAAGGTCTCTTTTCTTTTGTGACTAATATCTATTTAAACTTTTAATATTCCATTATGACTAACTGTCCTCAATGGTCTGGAAATATGATATCATAGTCTGAGAATATGTTAAATGATGCTTTCTAAATGAAATGCTTCAGTTAACCTTGGAGACCCACTCAAAATTTTATTTCCCTCATGATAATTCTTAGTTAAGACTAAAGATGAAAGGGTAAGAAGACAGATAAAATAGGCACAGGTAACTAAGGGGAAGCCATATAATCAGAGCTTGGGTTAGCCTTCAGAAACATTGCAAAATACTAGGTCTGTCTGGAAAAAGCCCACTGTTGTTAATATAACGAGAATGGTTTGCATGACATCAATGTAACCTGGCAGCCAAGGAGAGTGGACTGGAATGCACATGCATGAACAATGACAACTTCACTGTACTAGTCAGAGGGGGCAGTAGACGCTGTTGAGTGAGCATGGGTACTATGTGGCTTTCACATTGAAAATGACTGAGCAAGTAGAACAATGGATCTACATCAAATTTTGCATTAAGCTGGAACATTCCTCCACAGAAACTATTTGGATCATTCAGAAGGCCACAGCTATGGTCAACTGGTGATTGGCAGCTCGATCATGACGACACATCTGCTCTTGCAATTTTTTGGTGAGACATCAAATCACCCAGGTGACTTAGTGCCCCTACCACCCAGTTTTGGTGTTGTGACTTCTGGCTTTTCCCAAAACTAAAATCACCTTTGAAAGGGAAGAGATTTCAGACCATAGATGAGATTCAGGAAAATATGATGGGTCAGTTGATGGTTAATGGAAGAACTGTGTGAGGTCCCAAGGTGCCTACTTTGAAGGGGACTGAGGTGTCATTGTCCTGTGTACAATGTTTCTTGTGTCTTGTATCTTCTTCAATAAATATCTCTATGTTTCATATTATGTAGCTGGATACTTTCTAGACAGACCTCATACAGTGCATCAGTTAATAGCATGGACTCCCAGTTAGACAATTTGCATACAAGTTCCAGTTTGGCCACTCACTTGTGATTGAGCAGATTACTAAAATTCTTTAAAATTCAATTTCTTATATATATATATATATAATGGAGATAATACTACACCTACTGCAGAGTTGTTAAAAGAACTCTATTAGACAACTCATCATTTGTTACTGTTCAAGGTCATTGTTTTAATGAAAGCTTCAAATTTTATAGCAAGAGAAGAATAACTTTACCCACAGACTGGGGTGTTTTCATTTAAACATGATCAAAATTTAAATGCTATTCAGAGAGCCAAAGATGTGCTATACAGTTAGCTCAAGATTAATCTGAATAATGATTGAAGAACTCAGAATTACATAGAAAAAAATGACTTTGAAATTTTAGAATTTTAATTTAGAGTGAACCTGACAAGTTAGTTAACCTTTCGAGTCTTACTTTTCTATCTATAAAATAGATATGAGAACAATATCTTGTGAGAATTCAGTAAGTCTAAGAATATTAAGTAGACAGTATGGTGTTTGGCACAGGGTGGGTGTTCAATAAATTATAACTTTTACTAGGAGGATTATTGTAATTATTCTTATTTGTTTTGCAGTGTGGGGGTTGAGACCAATACTGTCACACAATGTAAATTGTGTATAAACTATGGGTTGAAAAGGAGCCATACCTGAAATATAGTCAACTAAGGGGAAAACAGGCAGAATCATACAAGGGCCAGGTCGTCACGACAAAAGGGGATGTCCAGCAATTGAGCAGGTAACATCCACTCACATGACTTCAAGGAGACTCTTTGGGGCACAAAAGGAGAGGAAGGAGGAGAAAATAAATACATTGATTTCCCAATGGTAGAGTCTGGGGAAAGGGCAAGAAATTGAGGGGAAAAAATAACTAGTGGGCCAATTTTAGGTGAGCTTAGTCACTTATGACTATTCTGTCTGGAACAAAAATCTTCAGGTTAGGAACAAAGATTCAGGGGAGTATCTACAGAAATTGTGATGGTAAAGAGAAAGCAGAGAGCCACCCCAGTGATGATGGAGACAGCCTGCTAAATGGACAATAGCCTAGGTATTCAATTAAGGCCTGAGACCCGTGGAAGAGATGAGTCAAAAGGGAAGGAAATAGAGTTCAAAGGAAGCCAAGAAATACTAATGAAAAACAGATGTGGAGTAAGGACTATCAACAGGAAGAAAATAACACAAATAACACAATAACCTGCTTATATTGCTTAAGGGACTCTCAGAGAAGAGAAACTGGATGTATTCTCAGTGTAAAAACGGAGGCTGGTTGGAGAGAAGAGGCAGATATTTCTTATAGAAGAATTTGAACTAATGCATGTAGATACCCCCCTCCCTCCAAGAAGATGATTTTAATTCCAAGTCCTCCTCCCCCAAGGGCAGGCTGTATTTAATGACTTGCTTCCACAGAACAGAGTAGGAGAAACCTGGCAAACATCACCTTAGCCACGTGGTGAAGGTTAACTTTATTTAGTGACTTCATGTGGAAATCACGTACCCTCTGATGTGATGTGTCTGACAAGCAGGCACTTGACCTACTCCGTATTCTTTCCAAAACTCCTAATTCCATTCTAATCACTAAGAAAACATCAGACAAACCCAGGATGGGGGGCATTCTGCAGGATACCTGACCAGTACTTGACCCTAAGACTGTCTAGCTCATAAAAAAAAAACCCAAGGCTAAGAAATTGTCACGGACTACAGCAGGCTCAAAGACGTGACAACTATTGCCATTTGGTTCACTTGACTGGACCATGAAACTGAAAGAGAACATTAATGGAAAGATCTGTGAAGTCCAAATAAAATCTGGAGCTGGTTAATACTAATCTACCAATATTGGACTTTTAGTTTTGACTAATGTACCATGTCATGTAATATAAGATGCTAATAGTGGGAGAAATAGGGTGAAAGGTATTATGTATAATAACTCTTTGTAATATCTCTGTAGGTTCTCTGTAAATCTAAAATTAATCTAAATGAAAATAGTTTATTTTTTAAAAAGATAATAGCTCATCAAAAGGATATAGGAGTCAACTGAAATAGCTCCCAATGGCCAAATGATGGTTGAATGGAATTATAATCTAAAAACAATATAAATATCCATGATTGCATACAGATATAAATACATAATTAAATATATAAATTAATGGGGAGAAGGGAAGACTGTGCCTTATGGAAGAATTTCAACCAATAAATGCAGAAGAAATGAGGAAAACAGAAAATACCATTAGAACACCAAAGTAATAATTGCTATAGGCATGATCAACTGATGAATACTAAAATGAGAAACAGTGTAAGAAGAAAAAGGATATTTGCACAGCTCTGAATTAACGCCTTCCAAATACTTATAAAATTATATTTAGAAAGGGGGAAAAGTAACTTCACAGTGAAGAACATGGCAGGCACCATCTTGGTAACCAAGCGATCAAGGTTAACATCACTAATTATAAGACACGAGCACATGTTAGACAAGCCCAAAAAGAGGGACAGTCTACAAAACTCCTGAACGGTACTCTTCAAAAATGTCAAAGTCATGAAGGACAAGGACAGAGAAACCAGTATAGACCAGAGACAAGTAAGAAGACATGATAACAAATGCAATGTTGGATTCTGGATTGGATACTGCAAAAGAACAAGGAGATTAGTAGAATTAAGTTTGAAGTTTAGTTAATATTATAGCATTCTTAGTTTTGATAGATGTCTCATAGTTATGATAACATGTTATCAAGAGATGTTAGGCGAAAATACATGGGAATTCTTTATACTATCTCTGCAACTCTTCTGTAAATCTAAAATTATTTTCAGATTTTAAAATAGATGCAAATCACACACACACACAACATGCCCTCTTCCATCCACAATTCTGGCTAATACCATGTCCTCACCAACAAATGAGGTATCTAGCCAATTCACAAGCTCTCATCAGCTCGGCCATAGTAGTGTGGCTGGAGGACCCAGTGGAGTCTCCCACGGCCTCCAGCAAAACCAGGCCCCGGGTCCCTTATCTCTCTTAAATACTCAGGTCCATCAGAGAAGCCAGAGGACAGCCTGTTTCCACAACACTGGGAGAGTCCTCCCTGTAGTGCCCCTCGCATGGAGGGAGGTAAGGCAGCAGCAGCAGCAGCATGGGATTTGAAAGCCTGCAAGTCCAAAGTGGTGAGAGAGTTGTGCCCGAGGCCCTGGACTGCAGTGTAGCCACAATCCCTGACCCCCGGGGCTCAGTGGGTGTCACACTCTCCCCAGTTCCGTCTCACCAGTCAGAGGGAGTGTTCCTCTTCCCACTGGGACACGGAGTGAATTCATTGCCATTATTCTCTATTTTAATGAGAAATTCAGTATAGGAAAGTTTCTTCAATGTATCTTTCTCTTGAGTAGATTGAAAATCCTTTCATTAATGCATAAGAATGAGGAGAATGAGAGTTTCTCTTTCCATAAAAAGTTTCTTCAAAGGAGGAACCACTAAAAGGTTGTGAGTTTGTGGGTTTCTGGTTTTTTACTCTTCATGATGAATGTGGTTAAAATGTGATCTTTTTTCCAGAAAATACAGGGTTGAAGATATGAAGATGGGGAAGATGACATTTGTGAAAGTTTATACTTCCCAAAAGAAATATAAAAAAGAAAATTTGTTCAATAGTATAGCACTATCCTGAATTTATTAAGATAGGTAATGCCAAATGGAGAATTTAAATGTATTTATAGAAATGTGAAATGGGTTGGGATATAATAAAATATTGATGTATAAACCCAAATATTTAGAATTGTCCATAAGAATAAAATACTTAGTGCAAATGCTAAGAATGTGGAATATACTCTTAGAAATGAACATTTAAAATATGATAAATAATGAAAAGTAGATAAGCCTTGTTCCACTTTCAAGACACCAGAGACCTATGGGGCAACTTAAAAATGTACAAAGTTATAAAAAGTGAAACAGATCCCTCTACTTATACTTAATAGAGACATTTAGGGGTTATATAAAGACATTCAATGGGAAAGATGACTCAGTAATCAGGTGGAACCAATGCAGATATTATCAGAATCATAAAAATTTTTTTAAAAAGCAAAAGAGATACTATCATAGTCTTCCTCCAGGAGACAAAATGACGGTAAATGGTGTGGCAGCAAAATTGACTTTAATAAGCAACTGTGGAAAAATGGAAGTGATTTTAGAGTTATTTTAAGGAAAAAAATAATGCTTGAGGAAGAGCATCATTGACCTAATTCTGGAAAGGAAAAGTCACGTGATGTAACTGCAGGCATCACAGTTCATAAAGTGAACACAGTGAAATTGCTGATATGAAGAAAAACATGTGAGCTGAATGGCCTCAGAACTGCTTGTTGCAAAGCCTCTGAGCGCAGTCTGGGTACACACTTGGGGGTCTTTAGTCATCTTGGAAGAAAGGTGGAAGTGATGGGTACCATAGTACAGTGCTGATGTGCTGAAAAGGAGGAAGTGAACATCAAAGTGGAGAATGCTGTCAGTGCCAGCAGTGACCCAAATTATAGAAATCCCACAGCACGGGCTGAGTAATAAGGGCCTGAGCACAGGCACTGCAGTGAAACACAAAGAGACAGCTAAGAGACAGAGGTGGAGGGAAGGCTTCTTATAATTCTATCAGGAGTAAAAGCTTTCCACATACAATAAATCTTTCGTAAAAATACACAAAGATATTCCAGATGAGCTTTGAGGACCTCATGCACCAAGGTGACCAGCAGAGAGAGAAACAAATTAAAGTGAATGATGCTATTTAATGTATATGGCTATCCATCAGAGAAAGTCCACCTGCAATTTAATAACTTCAGTATACAAGGAGAGCAGAGTTAGTCATGTGAAGACAGAGTTAGCTTTATATGAAGGACATCCTGGTGACAATTATGCATGAGGTAGATTTCACATTCTTTGTAAAACCTGATTAACATTCTCTGGCTTCTTCACCTTCTTTCCACTTTTTCATATGGTAGTAATCTTATTAATTTACTACTAATTAATAATAATTACTTTCTAGTCATGGGAAATTGTCTTTTTAATT
Source organism: Micronycteris hirsuta (assembly GCA_004026765.1). NCBI lineage: Eukaryota > Metazoa > Chordata > Mammalia > Chiroptera > Phyllostomidae > Micronycteris > Micronycteris hirsuta. The sequence goes on along the minus strand of PVJI01012589.1, from coordinate 36,482 downwards.
GATTAATGTACTTATAAAGTGCCTTGTCAATAGTTACTACAGTATATTTGGAATTTCCATAGTCAACAAGGACAACCAAGCTGTGTGTATATATATGCTCGGAGTGATGGGACTTCAAAGAATGCTTAATGGTTGAATTTTTTTTTTACTTTAAATTATGTTTTATTTTTCAATTACAGTTGACATACAATATAATATTAGTTTCAGATGTGCAACACAGTGATTAGATATTATATGATTTACTAAGTGATCATTCTGATAAATCTCATACCCATCTGACATCACGCAGAGTATTACAATGTTGTTGACTATACCCCTGTGTTGTGCTTTACATCCCCATGACTATTCTGTAACTACCAATTTGTACTTCTTAATCCCCTCACCTTTTTCATGCAACCCCCCTTCCATCTGGCGACCATCAAAATGTTCTCTGTATCTTTGAGTCTGTTTCTGTTCTGCTTGTTCATCTGTTTTGCTTTTTACATTTAGTTGTTGATAGATATGTATTTTTTGTCATTTTATTATTCATATATTTGACCTTTTTATTCTTAAAGAACACCTTGTAACATTTCATGTAATACTGGTCTGGTAATGATGAACTCCTCTAATTTTTTTCTTGTCTGGGAAGCTCATTATCTGTCCTTCAATTCTAACTGATAGCTTTGCTAGGTAGAGTAATCTTGGTTGTAGGTCCTTGCTTTTCATGTCTCTGAATATTTCTTTCCAAGCCATTCTGGCCTGCAAAGTTTCCGTTGAGAAATCAGCTGACAGGCTTATGGGAGTTCCCTTTAGGATAATGAACTACTTTTCTCTTGTTGCTTTTAAGATTCTCTCTTTGTCTTTATCCTGGGGGACTTTAATTATGATGTATCTTGGTGTAGGCCTCTTTGGGTTTATCTTATTTGGGACTCTGTCTTTCCTGGACTTGTATATCTACTTCCTTCACCCTGTTAGTGAAGTTTTCCATCATTATTTTTGCAAAATAGGTTTTCCATCATTATTTTTGCAAATTCCTTTCTCTTTCTTCTCCTTCTGATACCCCCACATGACAATGTTGTTTTATTTGATCTAGTCGCAGAGGTTCCTTATATTCTATTTTATTGGATTCTTTTCTTTTTTACTCTTTGATTATTTTTCTGCTTCCATATCTTCCAAATTTCTGATTTGATCCTCTGCTTCATCTACTCCACTTTTGATTCCCTGTAACAGTCACTTCAGTTAATGTATTCTTCATAAGTGACTGATTCTTTTTTATGTTTTCTAGTTTTGTTTTTATTTTTTCTATTTCTTTTTTGAAATTCTCATTAAGTTTATCTGCTCTTAGCCTAAGTTCATTGAGCATGCTTATAACCAGTGATTTGAACTCTGCATCTAGTAGACTGCTTGTCTCCATTTTGTTGAGTTCTTTTTCTAGAGTTTTGTTCTGTTTTTTCATTTAGGACATGTTTGTCTCATTTTGACTGCCACCTGTGTTTGTTTCTACATATTAAGTAGAGCTGCTACGCCTCCCAGAATTGGTAGAGTAGTCTAATGTAGTATGTATCCTTTAGAGTCCAGTGACCCAACCTGGTCAATCACTCAAGCTGGGCACTCCAGCTGACTGCCCACCCCACCCCCAACGTGGGCTGTGTATACCCTTTCAGTGTAGTTGAGCCTTAATTACTGTTGGTATATCATTGGAAGGGATTTACTCCTGGTCAATCAGCTGCAAGAACTGGTTGTAATCACCATGGATCAGCAGTGCAGGGGCCCACTCTATGCAGCAGAAGTTTCTTCAGCAGGGATCTGGTGCCTGTTGAGTCTGCTGCTTAAGTGTGTCACTCGTGCAGGTGGTTAGATAGTGCTCCAGGATGGTCTGAAGCTGTCCACCAAGTATATTCTCTGGAGCCTCTCAGGAGGTGCAGGCCAAGGTCATTCACTACCTGTGTTCTGCCTGGTGCCACCCAGCATGAGCTACAAAGTGATCTGCAGATGGCTGCTACTAGTGCTGGGCTTGGAGTTGCCCAGGACAGGCAAAGTTGTGAACCAAGACCAGCTGCTAATAGTGCTTGGCCTGAGGCCACTTAGCAAGAGGTACAGGGCATGCTGACACCAGATGCTGCTTGTTTCAGAGTTTTTAGTAAAGTCTAAAGCATGAGTCAAGATAGGCCTATTAAAAAAGCCACTAGAGCCCAGCTGGTGTGGCTCAGTGGATTGAGCACGGGCTGGGAACCGGAGGGTCCCAGTTCGATTCCCAGTAGGGGCACATGCCTGGGTTGCGGGCCAGGTCCCTAATGAGGGCCATGTGAGAGGCAACCATACAGTGCTCTTTCTCCCTCCCTTCTCCTCTCTCTGAAAATAAATAAATAAAATCTTAAAAAAAAAAGCCACTAGAAAAAGCTTGAGTGGGCTCACAAGCTGGGTGGGGTGAAGTCTCAAGGAATCACCAGAGTGAGGCAAACAGGGTAGGCCAAGTTAATGGAGTCTCAGATATGGAGTCTGCCTGTTGACTCTGTGGAGGGAGAGCTCATCAAAGGAACAATGGCCTCTGCCAGCACTTTTGTCTGAGAGAACACTGACCTCCTCAACTCTTGCCTGGTGCTGGACATTTTGGTTCTTCCCCATATGTTCCTGGTGACTTTCGAGCTGCCGCCCAAGCAATGGAGCTCAGAGTGAGTGAGTCCAAGTAAGAGTCCATGCGAGAGTCCTAAAAGAGGAAAGCCTGGGTTTCCAGAGGTCCTTCATATCACCCAGCCAAAATCCCTGCTGATTTTTACAGCGGGAAGTTATGGGGACTTCTCTTCCTGGCACTAGAACCCTCAGTTGGGGGCCTGGTGTGAGGATGAGACCCTTTGTTCCTCAGGGTGAACCTCCACAGTCAAGATATCTCTCTCAAATTTTATCTGCTTCACATGGGTGTGGGACCAGCCCATTCTGCATTTCCATGCCTCCATTGTTGAGGTGGCTTCTTTATATCCTTTGTTACAGTATTTCTGTTCAGTTGGTTTTCAAGGGGTTCTGAATGATGGTTGTTCTGCAGTGTAGTTATAATTTGATGGGGTTGTGGGAGGATGCGAGTAGTGCACTTACCTATACTGCCATCTTGACCAGAAGGCCTTGGTTAAATTTTTCTTGACTCTCAGCCACAAGCTACATAGGTCATAGTAGTTGAATTTGTAGTGAAATAGTACTGATAGCTAATGGTTTCTGAGCACTTACAATGTGCCGGACCAGTGTTAACTGCCAGGCGTGTCTCTTCACTGCAGTTCTATGACATATAGTATAGTATCATCATATTTATTTTGTAATTAAAAGAAAAAAATCTTAAAGATCAAAAAATTTCAGTAATCTGTTGAACGTTGCTGCATTAGTCTGCTTGAGTTGCCATAACAAGATATCACAGGTCAGATGGCTTAAGCAGGAATTTATTTTCTCAGAATTCTCGTAGCTAGAAGGCCAAGATTGAAGGACCAACCAGGTTGGTTTCTAGTGAGGCCTCTCCTCCTGACTTGCAGACAGCTTCTTTCTTGCTGTGTTCTCACAGAGCCTTTCCTCTGCATGGTGGGGAAGGGAGAGAGAGAGAACAAGCTCTCTGTTATATTTTCCTCTTTTTATAAAGACACTGGTTCCATTGGATTAGGATCCACCCTCATGATCTCATTTAATCATTTTTTTAAAATTCTCACCTGAGGATATGTTTATTGATTGGAGAGAGAGCAGCAAGAGAGAGAGAGAAAGAGAGAAACATCAATGTGAGAAAAAATATTGATCAATTGCCTCCCATGTGCGTCCCAACTGGGGATAGAACCCACAACATAGGTACGGTATTTTGCTGTGTATAATGTGCACCCACGTTTTTGGCCCAAACTTTCAGGAAAAAAATCTTTCATTTTCATTTTTTAATTCAATTATTTATTTATTTATATTTAGATACATGTTTTTTGTATTATAAAGGGTATTATTTTGCATATGGATATATTATTGCTTTCTAGAGTTACATTTTAAATGCATAAGCATAAATAAAAGAATTAAAAACATATATATATATATATAGAGAGAGAGAGAGATACAAAATTAGTACTACCCATGTGTAATGTGCATTCTTATTTTTCCCTCAAAAATTTGGGCAAAAATTGCACCTTATACATAGCAAAATATGGTATATGCCCTGACTAGGAATTGAACCCGCAAACTTTTGGTGTATGGGATAATGCTCCAACCAACTGAGTCACCCAGCCAGGGCTGCCTCTAATTTTGATTACCTCCTTGAAGGCATTAATTCCATATAGCTCAGTCACATTGGTAGTTAGGGCTTCCACATATAGATTTTGGGGGGAAAATTCAGTCCATAACAGTTGCAAAACTAATAAGAGAAGGAGTAAGGATTTGAAGCCAGAAATTCAATTCCAGATACTCTCCTATTATAATTTCCTTCTTCTATATGCTATACACAGTATATACTTGTTTTTATTAATTTTAAGTAAAACATCTGGCCCTCGTTTTACTGACAATCACAGTTAAAACATCTAAAATCTGTTTCTCATGAAAAAATGGTTGAATACATGTGAAACTCATATTTTATAGTTTGTGGAAGCTAAACTCATGTGAATGAAGGGTAACGTGATTGTCACCTGCATAATGGAGGATTCTGCATTATAAAGTTAGGCCAGATGGCATTCACTGAGGTCTTATATACAGTACACGGAGTAGGAAAGTAGTAGGTACTTGCCTGAATTGACTCAAGACAAAATTTGAATATAGATATGCAAGCTCAGCCCAGTTGAGGATGGGAACATTCATCCATTCATTTAGTAAATATGCATTATATTTTTATTATGTGCTAGCTGCTATGCCATTAGGTAGGCCATTAGAATGGAAAAGCAAGTGAGAAAAGTGTTTACTCTGCATAGCAAAGCATGCAAAGGGGACACAAAAAAAGATGTAGTAACTCAGAGAGAACTCTGATAGATAGGGGAGTAAATGCATGCTAAGGAATTTAGATAGAAGGCAACAGAATAAAAAGTTAACCCAGAAAAAGGAGAGACCAAGGGAAATTCAATTGTACTGATAATTTAAAAATAGGAGGTAAACTGACCTGATGTCTTCAGTATTCATTGATGGGGGAGAAGATGAAATTAGGGTATTGGGAAGTTAAACCCTCCAAAACTTTGTAGAATGCATCAAGCTAGTAGTGTTTGCTACCACTATGCACCTCAGTATTTTCTTATAGATCTCAACTTTAACCATATGAATTGGTGTGAAATACTCATATGCATACAAAATAAGTCAAAACAGCAAAAGAAAATCCTGTCAGTAGAATGTGCTTAAAAAATGGCAATGTGGGGGATAGCAGCTCAAAAAGAAATGCATGAAAGAATGATACAGGAGAAATACACATTTTTAAGAAGCCATTAAAAATAGAAGAATCTGGGCAAAGCAGAGTCATTGTGTGCCTGCTTTACATAGCAAAGGGCTGACTGAAATGAATCTACATTTTTGGTTCAGGAACGATGGCACCTGCACCAGAGAACAACGGAGAGAACAGAAGACAGGGTATGTCAGAAATCAAAGGTATAGACAGCATATTTCCATTTTAGGGAAAAGTTCCATGGAAAAGGATGTTTACATCTGGCACTATCATTCTGTGAGCTGATTACAGAAAGAGAACCTTAATTTCAATGCCTAGTAGTTTTTTACATATTCTTCTAATTTCAAAAATGAGGCTCAACACAGGTCCAAGTTGTTTCCCCAATTTCCCATAACTTAAAATCTAGAGAGGGAGATAAAAACATTCATATACATGTACAATATTTTTTTAAAAACTACATGTAGATGATGTGTCATAGAAGTATACACTTGAAACCTATATTATTTTATTAACCAATGTCACACAAATAAATTTAATTAAAAACAATGGTATATAGAGAGAGAGCTTTACATGTGTGGGTATGTAACAGTTATTGAGTGGAGAGTAAAATCGTAGGGAATTCTTGAAGGAAGTTATGTATATTTGGAAAGAGTCAAGTATATAAGAAGATAAGTAATTCTGAAGCTTTTTTTGAATTTCCTTCTTTTTTTGAATAAAAATTTTGGTCAGTTCCATAGGTTATGTGGTAGTAGAATTCAGGTTCATCTACTAAAGTGGTTAAACTACTATCTAATTAATGTTGGTTCTAGTTAATTACCACAATGCCTGGAAAACTTAAATAAACCAAGATGTCTTAACGATAATTTTTTTAAAGATTTCATTTATTTATTTTCAGAGAAAGGGGAAGGGAGAGAGAGAGAAAGGGAGAGAAACATCCACGTGCAGTTGCCTCTCCCGTGCGCCTACCCGTGCCCTGGCCCACAACCCAGGCCTGTGCCCCATGGAAATTGTACCGGGAACACTTTGGTTCGCAGGCCGGCGCTCAATCCACTGAGCCACACCAGCCAGGGCTGTTGTTTTTGTTGTGTTTTGTTTTTTGCTGATAATTTATTGTTGGAGATACATAGCATATAATGAATTAAGGATAAATGGTAAATATTAAAAATTGCCCCTAGCATTCTTCATCATGTTTTCTGAAGATTTGTCCATCATTCCTTGTCAACAAATTAACTGAGTTTAACACAGGACTAGCTATTCTTTCATCTTGTCTATTGAGCAGAATTACATATAAAATAGCATGTCATTAGAATTTATTTTTATCTTGGGATGGATTAGCTACCATTGTGGATCTATTTCTAGGATTTTATGTAATTTTATATAAATATACACAGTATATAAGGCCTTTAGAAGCAGAATTTAGCTGTTGCTTCAAGATTGAGAGTTTGGTATCCTGCCAGATAATTCTCCCATTTTTGACTTTTAAGGTGCACTTTCTCTATTGTCTGAAGTATTTCCCTTGCAGTTTTGTATTTTTACACTTTGTAGCCAGAAGTCCCTTTCCCTTTCCTTGTTTTTCTTCTTCATCTTTTTTTCCTTCCTCTTTTTCCCTTTCTTTTTTAAAAGATTTTATTTATTTATTTTTTGAGAGAGGGGAAGGGAGGGAGAGAGAGAGGGGTAGAAACATCCATGTGAGAGAGCATTGATCAGTTGACTCTTGTAAGAGCCCCATCTGGGGGACCACACCCGCAACCCAGGCCTGTGCCCTGACCCGGAATCCAGCTGGTGACTTTTAGCTTTGCAGAATGACACCCAACAGAGCCACTCCAGTCAGGGCTTCTTCCCTTTCTTCTTGGCCCATAAAATAGCACCAAAGATGAGTTAATAGAAAAGTCAGCTTGGTTCAAAGACCAGGCCTAACTCGCAAGGGGGCTTATTGATAGGAGTCTGGAGTGAGTTCTCAACTGCTGTTTGCTAGGAGGTCTCCATTCAGTGGCTCTAGACAGACTTGTCCAGCATCATTCTTACTATTTCTCCCTTACACCCCATATGATAGCCCCTCTGATCAAATACATACTTAATATTCATCCTCCTCACACTCTTCACTGTGCACAGGCTGCCCCTCTGTTTTGCTCCTTCCCCCACTTTTACATGTGCCTCAAGACCAAGCCAGGCAGGCTTCCCTCTCTGTCTCCCAGCCTTGGTATGGCACCACCTTCCCTGTGCTTCCTTAAGTCCCTGTGCTTTTCCAATAACTGATCTGAGAGTCCTCTCCTACCTGCATCAGCATGGCACCTGGCCCAGAGCAAATGCTTAATAAATTCTGTCGGATGAATGAGGACAGAGAGGGCAATCAGATAACATTTACAGAAGAGGCAAGGTTGGACTTGAGAGCGGTTATGCTGGATGATAAAAGCAGTTTCTGAAAGCACATCAAACTACATCTGACAGGAAGGAATTTCATAAGGGAAAATGTCAAGTTTTGCACTTAGCTTCTAAACAATCAACTGCAGATGTGTAGGGTCATAGAATATTAGTTTAGGTAAATATGACTTCAGGGTTTATTTGACTCTAGCTCAAGCCCACAGAATCTGAAAGTTTGAAAGCCCATTATGGCTCGCCTTGTTTAAGCCTCTCCATGACTCACCTATCCCTTCAACAAGGTCCCTGGTAAGCGACATTCTGTCTTCTGTGTGAACACTTCCATTACGTTGTCAGGCAGGTGCTGGTTGACAAGAACATGTTTAAAATAAATAAAATAAAATAATAAAAAAATAATCTTCATCTTCATGAGTGAAACTAGAGCCCTCGGAATGTTTTCTTGCCTTTTAGGACATTTACCACATCACATTTTTGACAGTCATTTGTTTTCTTATCTGAGTCTTCTATCGCACTGTGAGCTCTTCGAGGACCGCATCTCTGCCCTATTAATCTTTCTATCCCGGTATCTAGTGCAAGTACCCAATGAACAAACACCGTGTGGGAGAAGAAGCGACAGCACCACGTCCATGGTATGTGCAGGTTATCACGCTGGACCGAGAGCAAAGGCTCTGACGTCAGGTTTGCGTTAAAATATCAGCCCCCCCCACACACTGGCTGGGTGACCTGTGGTATATCTTCTAACCTAAGTCTCAGTTTCTTTGTCTCAAGTAATAATGGACATTTTGAAGATTAAATTATAAAATAAATGTAAGCATCCAGCATTGTCATCCTTCTGGAAATCATGTGTACAGAAATACTGACAGACAAGAGAATCTAGAATGATGGAAAAAACTTAAATACAAATCATACAGTAAATAGTTAAGGAAAATTGGAATTCTTGCCCTAAACAAGTGGAGATTAGAGGGAACCGTGATAGTTGAAAAACTATTAATGCAAATAATAATAACTGCTGGCATTTTATATTTTGGAAAGAGCTTCCATCTGTTATTTTATTTGATTTTCACAATAATCGTATAATTTAGGGAGGGAGAGTAGGCATGCATCATAACTCTTAGTCTATAAATGAAGAAACTGAGGCACAGAGTTGCCACTTACCTAATGTCCCACTGTTGAATGTGGCGAAATTGGGGCTGACAGCTCGTTTGTAGTCCATTTCTCTTTCCATCAAAACACATCACTTCTAAAGGGCGTGGAGGGTGCATCTTATTTGTGTTGGAGTTAAAGTTAAGATTAATGGGTGAAAATCATAAAGAGTTAGTTAATGTCTCAGTACAGAGAGTTTTTTTGGAGTAACTACAATCATCACATATTACAACTGAATGAAGGGCCTTACGAAGAAGTAAGCTCCCTATTACTCATCATATTGAGACAGAGAAGGGAGCTGCACCCTTCGGAGAGGTTGCAGGGGAATATTGGGCATAAAAATGTCCAAGCTTCCTTTGAACATCAGCTGTGACTCTAAGTCAAGTGCCCTATCAAAATAATGTTGAATTTACATTTATCAGTGCAAAAAGAAAAAATATCTTTGAATCAATTTATCTAAGAAGCGATTCTTTATATGAAAAGATGCTCAGCATCACTAGCCATCAGAAAGATGCAAATTAAAACTACAATGAGATACCACCTCACTCCAGTCAGAATGGCCATCATAAACAAAGCAACAAACAAGTGCTGGAGAACCCTAGGTGCTCTGTTGGTGGGAAAGCAGACTGGTGAAGCCACTGTGGAAAACAGTATGGAATTTCCTCAGAAAACTAAAAATGGAACTGCCTTTTGACCCTACAATTCCACTGCTAGGATTATACCCTAAGAGCTCTGAAACTCCAATCCAAAAGAACCTATGCACCCCAATGTTCATAGCAACATAATTTACAATAGCCAAGTGCTGGAAGCAAACTAAGTGCCCATGAGCAAATGAGTCGATCAAGAAACTGTATTACATTTACACAATGGAATTCTACGCAGCAGAGAGAAGGAGCTTACACCCTTTGTTACAGCATGGATGAAACTGGAGAGCATTATACCAAGCGAAATAAGCTAGGCAGTGAGGGAAAAATACCATATGATCTCACCTTTAACTGGAACATAATCAACAAAAGAAAAAAGCAAGCAAAATATAACCAGAGACATTGAAATTAAGAGCAATCTAACAATAGCCAGAGGGGAGGGGAGAAGGGTTTTCAGGAACTGCTACAAAGGACACATGGACAGAACCAAGGGGGAGGGTGGAAGCAAGGGATGGAGGTGGGGTTGGATGGGGAGGGGAGAAAATGCAGATAACTGTAATTGAAGAGCAATAAAGTAATTTTTTTTTTAAAAAGCGATTCTTTTCTAATGATCCAGGAAAATTTCTTAATCCTCACATTGTTTATTGACGTTCTGATGTATACATATTTCCTCTCTAAATGAGACTGGTTAGTCAACACTTCCTATGTAAAAAGTACTATTATACCTTCAATTTTCTGAGATTATGGATTTTACTTTAAATATGTATTACTCTATCCCAATTAAGAACCTCTCAACAGTGTTTATAGGCAACATACAAATCAGGCATAATTAAAGGCAATGTATTCACATGCTTTAATTACTGCTCTGTCATGCAGTAGTTTGACTAAATGTGAAAATTACTTCAGCACACAGTATTGCAAGAGATGCACAGCAATAAAACAACTACTGCATTATTTTAGTTTGCTCTAATACTCAACTAAGTGAATGTCATTCATTTCTTTTGTATACAATTAATTATATTTTTCAAAATCCATTTCACTCAAAGTTACCAGAAGAAATATTTTTAAGATAGATAGATAAATATATAGATTTGGATTCCAAGCAGCATGTTAATTTCTTCCCAACACAAGGTATTTACTATTTATTTCTAAAAAATTTTAAATATCCATTAATTCTCTTTCAGTTGTTTTTAAACTAAGAAGAAGATACTAAGTAAGAAAATATACATTAACTTAACTAAAACATGAATACAAAAGAGAGTAATAGATTTTTAAATATTTTACCCATGTATTTGAACACTAAGACTGCAGAACTAATAGAGATTATCTATATTGTCTTCTAAAATTATTTTGAAAGTACTAAAAAAAACCAATGCAAGTCCCACATCACTTAATTTCTTAAAAGATATATGTCTATATATTTAGGAATATGGGAAATCTTGGTTACTGGTGGAAATTGATCATTAAATATTTAAATGTTTAGTCAAAGCTAAATCATTTATATTTAAGATAAGTTAAATGCGCTTCAACTTTTACTTAACCTTTAATGAGGGAATGTTCTCATAAAAGGGAGTAGATTTCATTTTAAACTACATTTCATTCAATTATATGCTGAATATAGAATGAAAAGATGAAGTAATAAAACATTCTGACAAATAAAACAAAAACGTTAGCAGTCTCCTCTGTCAGTTTTCACTGATTATCTGGGAAAAACACAATACAGACTTTGTGTTTTCAAGATAGGACAGCTATTTAAAGGGTAATTATTGTATTTATAGATTTCCATTATACTTTGAAAGACAAAAGCAAATAATAAAGAACTTTTTCCTGAATTACATTAACTCAGATATAAGATCAGGAGCTGATTTCTGTGCTATTTTATTGATTGTACAACTTAATGTATTCTATAATTGCCTTTTGAAGAATTTAAGGTATCTGAGCTCACTGTCAGATGATCTGGAGCATAATTTAGAGAACAAGCAGCAACACATTTTTTAAATTATAAAATAATAATAGCGATCCAATAAAATAAAGGATTGTGGTGGTTATGGGAAAATTCAATGGGCTGAGGAGGGAATATATTTAGCTATCAGGATCATAGAGACCAACAGGAGAAATCTCTGTCCTGAAAATAGGTTAAAATGGACACATTTGAAGAAATCAGCTGAAATACAGCACCAAAAGTCAGAATCTGTGCTAAATTCAAGCAGGCAGTATTGTGAGGCATTATCTCTAAGTTCTAGAAGTTGTTAAAAAATATTGTTTGTGCCATTGTGAGTAGCTGTGAGATACCTGGCTCTGTTTACTGCAGATTTCACTACCTATTTCACAATTACGACGCATTTTACTAATGTGACATTTCAACGACTATGATTCCTTTGGAAAAAAGGCTCAAAAGTTCCTAATTACTGAGAGTATCTTTTTTCAATGTGGCTATTTCTAATGATATTGAACCAAAAATTATTGAGTTCACATTTAGAGTCTACTAGAATGTCCATTCTTGAAATTATCCAAAAGATTATTCATTTAGATAGATAGAGAAGTGCATTTTATTCCAGTATGTCTATTAGAATTTTTAAGCACTTTCAAAGACATTAAGTAATTTGATCCTTTCCAAAGAAAAAATTAATTTATAGCTACTTGTTATTCACATTGTCATTCTGAGATGCAGGTGAGGTAGGCATTGTGCAGTGGACAAGATTAATAGGTGTATATATGGGGCACACAAAATGTGTCTTTTAGAGATTTAATATCACTCTCTTAATAACAATGCATTGTATTAATTACATTATGTACAATTTTACTTGCTTTAAATACAGCAGACATTATCATTTTATCATATATGAAATCCTGAAAAAATATATTTAGGTCCACCCTAGGTAAAGACATTTTGGAAACAAAAGAAGCAGCAGTTTTATTTAGAATGAGTCATACAAGTTAGAAACCTAATATTGCACAAAAGTAGGCAGTATTATAAGGAGAAAAATGACTTACAGTGAGATATAAAACTCTGTGTGTGCGTCTGCTCTCCTTTTTCTTTTCTCTTTTTCATTTTTTTCATAGTTGTTAGGAATGCTCTTTCCAAGCTCTACATCATTGCTGTTTTTTGGTATTAAATGACTATTAAATCTAGTCATTTAATATTTAAAAGCAGCTTAAGTCCCAGATAGTAGAAATAATGGTGGCTATAAATGGAGGCATCTCTAAATCTTACCACGTAAGTATGGCTAGAGCAGGCACACAGGGGCTGTGGATCTGCTTATATTTATATACATGATTGAAAATATGTTACAAGAAGTAAAAAAAAAAATTCCTTTTTCAAATACATACCCTATTTAACATCAGCTTTTATTTTGTTTTGGTCATGAAGTTTTCTTGGCTCCCAAAAGCCACTTTGCCCAGGTAACACCGAGAGATGAAATATCACCTGAAGAGTCCAGCGTTGCCACCGAGATCCCTGGATGTGGACTCAGTCTGTGCACAGGTAAGCAGAGCGGCCACGCCCACCGTGCTGACATTCAGGGCACCGGGCTGGTGAGGAGAGGTCAGCAGACAACGGAAGAGTAGCTGGTTAGGAATGTGAAAATACTGAATTGACTTGGAATTCTTATTCTTTCCTGATAATTTAAAACAAAAACAAGTTTTAGAATACATCAAATTCAACCTTGTGGGGAAGTTCTGGAACTCTCTGACATCTTATTGGGTCCACATTGTACAGCGCATTATTATAATGTCCTGGTACTTCGGTCTGGGTGGTGTGTCTTTGGGCACTTGTTCTATTATTGTACTTCATAACTCACGTGTGTGTGTATGAGGTACAGCATTTCTTTTGAATGAAATGATTATTACATTTGAAACAGTTAATAATATAAAAAATAAGTTCTTAAAAAAGATATAAAGACTGTTATAAAGAGAGTATATCATACATGTTCCGTGAAGATTTAAGAACTTCAGACTTTTTCCCTGAGGAATTAAAAGATCAAACTTTCAACAATTGTTCATATTTGTTTTTGTTTTCATTAATAACGAAGTTTTTTGTTTCGATTTGTTTTTGCTTTTCTCCTTTTTTGTTGGTCCTCCATTCTTGTTAGGCTTTGGTCAGCTGTTTATATCTTGCCTGCTCTCTTTGACCAGCCCTCACTGCTGCCCACCAAGACCTTGGCTCCCTTGTCCTTGCCCTGCAGGACTCTGTCATCTTCCTTGCCTCTACAAATACTGCTGAATGATGTTCTTGCTCAAATAAATACTATGAGTTACATTCTGTATCTTTCCACCCCTCCACCCCCATCAATATTTCTCTCCTGTTGTATTCTCTCTGCCTCTATCATGCTTCACCTTATCCGGTCCTTCACCTATTCTTTCAAGTGGATATTAGAGCACATTTCAACCCTCTTGACATTTCCTTCTGCACAGATAAATTTATTTGCTACCCACCTTTGGTCTTGAAAGAATGTAAGCTTACGAGCTGTCTCTGCACTAGGAGTCGGCCTCTTGTAACTTCTATCATCTTTTCTTTCTTCCTTGTCTACGCTGCTTGGTTGTCAATGGGTGTCTTTTCAGTTGGTTCTCCATTCTTCATTGCCTCTGCAACTGTATTCCCCAGGACTGTTCCCCATGTTGTGCTACCTTTGTGTATATTCTTTTGTTAAAAACCAGTCTGTGCCTCTCTTTTTCTCTCTTAACACACATATTTTTCTATAGTGCCCCAAATGTAAGGAAGTCTTCTTAGGTTTTATTCATCATACCTGCACGTGTCTCTTTTGAAGGTTGTGTCTGTCCCGCAGTTGAAATGATCAGATCACCCACGGAGATTTCTGGGACATGGTTTCATAGTTTACAAAGGTGGACTACACAGTTGTGTGTCTTCATAGGTAAATACAATAGAATGTGAATGTCTTACACACACACACAGATCCTTGCCTACTGCTTTTGAGTGAACTAAACAATTAGGAGCTCTCAGAGGTATCATGCAACTACTGACTCAAATAAAAATAAATACTTAATATCATGGCATGGTGAAAATGCATTTATCATGTGCTAAAAAGTTCTTCATCTGCTTGACCCTTCATCATATCTGAGAGGGATTTCTGTTAAAATGAACCTCAGGAGATAATATTGTCTTCTGTGTTTCTTGCCGGAATCAGTCAGTTATTATCACAATAACACTATTATAAACCACTCTTAAAAATACAGTAGCAGACAACAAAAAGCAAAGATAATCACAGTGTTGGTCTGTAGGCCACTGGGGCACTGTTGCCTCACATTCTCTCATTGTTCTGGGGCCTGCAGATGGTCTTGTTGCCTATCCTCATGGCAATGGCATGAGTGCTAAAGAAGTGAACAGAAGCACTGTGCTGCTTCTTAAGACCTTGCTGGGCACGGCACACCGGCATTCCCACCCATCGTGTGTTGGTCAAAGCAATTCACAACTTCAGTGGGTTGGGAACTATACTCCACTCCTATTAGGAGAAACCTCAGAGTGATAGGGCTAAGGGTGAGCTTGTGGGAAAGGCTAAAAGATTCAGAACAAATATGCCATCTATTTCACTGTCATTCTCTCCAATCCCAAGAGGCCTCACATTCCTTATTTGACATGAAGCTCTACTTCATTACCTAAATGTTTCCTAGGAAGATGCATAGATGTTTTCATGATTTTGAGAAACACAATGTTTAGCAGGAACTATCAGTTAATGAAATGTTGAACAGCTACCTGTGATGTACAAGTCACAGGGTGAGGACCAGTGAGGAGAACAGAGTCTAAGATGAGGTCTCTACCCTTATGACACAGTGAACCTGCCCCAAGACATGCAGACAGAAAGAGATGGCGTTTTACAGGAACGGAGTAGCCAAAGCTTCTGAGCAGACCCCCAGTGCCCCCAGTGCCACAGGTTGTGCCACTGTCAGAGGCAGAGCCTCCTACCAAAGGTCTTTGCAATCCTTTCAAAGGCCTTCAATCTTCTGTAAGGGATTTGGAGGTCAGTCCTGAAAAAGTACTCCTCTCCAGGAACAGAGAATTCTGATCCTCTCCTCTTATGTCACAACTGCCTTCACTAGGAATAAAGGCAGCTGTCCCATTGCCCTCAGCTAGTTGTAAATGAGGTTCTAATGATCCCAGTAAGCAACTTCTCTGTTAGATCAGCCTGAAATTTAGGATGGGGACTTCGGCTTGCTGCCTTGTGGGAGGATTAGCTTCAAGAGCCTGACAGACAGAATGTTGGGATAGGTGCCCTTTCGTGTGACCAGCAGTGAGAAAACCAACATGCGCGGCACCTCCAAGTTTTGCAGAGGACAATCACAGCAGCACTAACATCAGGCCTTTGCAGACCCCGGGGTCACAGTGGAACATGGTTGGGGTCCAGTGAATTTCCTTTAGAACATAAATAAAGTTCTTCTAAGTAGCCATAACCTGTATCTGAGTTATGGCTTTAAATAGGACTTTGTGTGAGGTCCATAAATCATTAAAATCTTTACATATGGTTGCCATTATGTTCTTTACTCTTTCCCCTAAGAGTTACATCCTGCACGGGACTCCATTCTCTTTATGAACGAAAACCTCACTTGAGGAAAGAAAACTTCATCATGTATACAGGGGTAAATCAGAGAGTGCTTTTATGTTCATTTATAAAGCATAGAAGCTTTTACATATGTGTTATCTCATGAAGAAGAAACAAGATAGAATAAAGTCAATTCCCTAACCAGTAATAAAACAGATTTGTGGGCCTATATACAGTGTCAAGGTAGACATTCAATACATACTTGTTGAGTTACTAGCTAAATATAAGAAAAGCCTGACTACTATTAGAATGAAAGAGGAAATGATTAATAAGAAATGAGTAATGAAACAGATTGGTGCATTGGATATAATGATCTTATTTACTAATACCCCTATATTCTTCATTGTTAGGGATGAAACAATTTTATACAATTGTTTAGAAATTATTACATTAAAACTGAGATTAAAATTGAGATTACAACACACATTATAAGGAATGAAATACTTGATCAATTGTTTTTTCTCATGCAGGCAATAAATGACTAAATATTTTGGATTTTAGAACTGCAAAAAAGTGAAAATGGTATCATCTAACCTTTGCCTTTTATAGATAATGAAAGCAAAAAACCCCAAAGTTTGGAATTTCACAAAGGCTTAAAACCCACTCCTTTGGAATTCTAGGCCACTATTATTGGTGAGATATCAAAACGTGCACTTGACCATTATTATGTTTTTTTTCTTTTGCTTCAAATAATGTCTGTAAAATTCATCCATGTTGATGCATGTATCTGTGGTTTATTCCTTTTAATTGCTATTGTATTACATGAATACGCTATGATTTGTTCATCCATTTTCCTGCTGACACACATTTGGGTTCTCATTAGTCTTTGGCTGTTGTGAATCCAGCTTCTATGAACACTCATATCCATGACTTTGGTGGGCATACACTTTCATTTCACTTGGGTAAATACCTAAAAGTTATATTTCTGGGTCAGTTGCCTGGTAAGTATATCCTGAAGTTTTTAAGAATAATCTAACAGTCCTTAAAGGCAGCAGAGCAGTACCTACAAAAGTCCTCTAAGAAAGGGAATAAACCAAGTTTTATGTATCCAGAAAAAATGTAGATCAGGTGTAAAAGAAAAAAGACAAACTTTTCTGAACATGCAATGGCTGTACATTCCCTGAGCTGCTTCTTGAAAAAGTGAAAGAGAATAAGCTTTAGCTTTCCATGATAAAATGCTTGGTTATGAACATGAAATCCACTTAATCCCAAGGCTGAAAAAAATCAGATAATAATTTTTTATTGCAGACTAGAATGTAAATGTTTTCATCTCTAGCAATACAGAAATGAGAAAAATAACAATTGTTGATAAAAGGAGAGATAAGGTCAGTTAGTGGAAGTAAGTTGATGTTTCATAGCCAAGGGGCCAAAAGATACTTAAAGTGGATAAAGCAAGAATTCAAAGTGTAAATGTATCTAAAATATAAGAATAAAAACTTAAAATAAAATATATAATCAACTTAAATTCATATAGTAGAGGGAAGTGAGAGAGGAGGGGGAAGTATACATATCGTAAATTAGTTCTTGTTTTTAATGAGTCAATATATGAGCCTAAAACATAGAGGGTTCAGTACATTGGATAAAATTAATCATTAGGAAGTTAAAAAGATTTTATGCATAATAAAAGCAGAAAACATAACAAACTATTGTGATGGAACTAAGAACAAGCATTTCTGTCATGTTAATAAAGGTCTGCATTTTCCAAAGAAAAGAAAAAGACTTCTATTGAACCACAAAGCCGACGTAACTGCACACTGTCTACAAGAGAGACGTACTTAGAACAAGACTCCAGTGTCTTGAGAAAAGCACCCGAAATAACGAAAGGTGAAGTGAAAGTTCAGTCTCATTGCCATACCCTCCTAGTCTGGGAGAAGGGAGGGAGTGGGCCTGGCTCCTCAGTGCACCCATGAGCTGGGCCGGGACAAACTTTACACAATAAGCTGCACTCTGTTAGTGCACCTATGGCAGCTTGCATTCTATCTCTTTTCTCCATTTTTTCCAGTAAAGATTTTTTTGGAAATTTAGATCTTCATTTCTCCATCAGTGGGCCAACAGTGAGGACCAGCAAGGGGAATCCTGTCTGTGTGTCTTCCCACTCACCAGGGTTCGGAGCCGCCTCTAGATTCAAGAGACACATTAGGCTTGTAGTTGACTTAGGAAAATGGGACCAAAGGTAACCTGACCTGACATCAGGGCATTTCCCCATCCCCGGGCCAGCAGCAGTGCTCCCTGGGTCTCCGGCCCTCCGTGGGTGGGCTGCCGGGCTCTTCCTTCTAAGAACAGCGCTGGGCTGGGGGCAGCAGTGATGAAACTCAGCCTCTCATGGAAGGTGTGACAAAAGGAGAATTGCACTGCTATGAATAAAAATATAGTGTCTAATTTGTCTGCTTGGATCTTTCATTAAACACATGGTAAGTTCCAGCAGAGAGGTCTACCTTCAGGGAGGTATTAATAATAGGACTCTGCATTTATCTTCCTATTACTATAGGGAGTTCTTAGGTTACACAGCCTCGCACTTGTTAGATTTTTTTCTCAGCAACAGGTATTAGAAAGTAGTGACACATTCAGTGGTATTCAAGGACCCTGTAAGTAACAAGGGGTGCTTTATAGCAAACGCATGTTAGATATTTGGATTATCCTTGAAATGTAGAACATAATACAGTAAAACACAAAGTACACCTTTTCTGAGCTTATTTTAAATATTCCATGGCCAGGAAAAGAGTCACATGAGATTCAGTGTGGACTCCCCATAATTTTTTTAGTCATAATCTTTGTGGTTCAATAGAAGTCTTTCTACCTCCCCATAATTTTTTCTAAGGAGACTTATAGACTCTGAAAAGCATGAACTATCTGAAATAATACCCTGTGGAAATGATGAAGAATGGACATCAAAGAGTCTCAGTTCTTTCCTCCCTCAATATAGAGACAGAATTCTCTACGCGTTGGTGTCTGCACATTATAAGTTAGGACGCAGACACAGCACAATCGCAGACAAATTAGAATGACTCTTTTTAAATGCCTGGTTTGCCTCATCTCCTATCACAGACATATCTCTGAAATCAAATGACCATTTAATTTAAAAGACTTAGGAATTAGCATTTACTTCTGTAATGGCAATAATCAGATAAATTTTCGTAGAGTCCTTACAGTTAACTTTTGTTTCACCTCTATCACTTCCTTGTTCAGTCATCACAGTGCGCTTTTAATAGTTAATATGTATAGAATAATGTGGAGGGGAAATAAAATTAAAATCCATCAATCCCTTCCCATCCTTTTCAGGGAGCTGTGATTACTTTTTAACATCAGAACTCAGGAAAATGCTGAACTTCACTCTGTTGACAATGCAAAATTGTTGGTGTGGGTGACTCATGGCCCCGGATCTTGCATTTCAAAAGATGTCCCGGGAAGAGCATCAAGCCCATAGGCAGCCTACCTGCTGGCTGCCAATCCCTAGACGGGTCTACAGTTGTGTCCCTGCGGCCCGCCCCACTGCAAATCTATTTAAGGACTTCTTTTCTTTCCTTTTTTTTTTAAAAGTTTGTCTTTATTTGTTTTTATAGAGGAGGGAAGGGAGAAAGAGAGAGGGGGAGAGAAACATCAGTCAATTGCTTCTCACATGCCCCCAAATGGTGCACAACCAGGCATATGCCCTGACTGGGAATTGAACCAGTGACCTTTCAGCTTGCAAGACAGTGCTCAACTCACTGAGCCACACCAGTGACGGCAGCAAATCCATTTAAGGTCTTGAATGAAGGGCGCCCAGCTACTGTCCACAGCAGGCCTCTAAACTGTGAGACAGTTGCCTGACTCTGTACCATCCTGGCTGCTGGGGGCTCTGGGAGGCCCATGAATCCTGAGTAGCCTCAACTTCTTTGCCCTTGTTGTCATCGCTTCTCCTTAATTTCAGTATATTGTCAATCTCTGGGAAACTCAGCTCTTCCCCGCAGTGTTACTCTAGCCTGTTACCTCACCAACCTCTGCAAGTCCCAGTCTTGGTACCATCTCTGCTCCCAGTAGCAAAGATCCAAACACTAACCCTATGCAATACACAAGCTTCTGGGACTGCTCTGTTTTGGAAGCAATGCCACCAAAGTGCCCCAAAAGTCCAGGAAGAAGAACACAGCCATGAAGACGTGCACCTGATGTCCTGTGTTCCGTGCATGAGTCACAACAAAAAAAGTTCCTCTTCTCCCATGTCCACAAAATGCCAGCCCTTCGTGTAAAACCATGGAGAATCACAGACTAAGGGACAAGGGTGAAAAAAAAGGAAGAAGAAACTCAATTAGAGATGAGAGTGTCAGACAGGTGATAAAAGGAGCTGTGGGGGTGATGATTAAAACTGCAATGAGAGGAAAAGCCTTCCTCTGATAAAAGTCAACTAATAGAAGCATGGAAAACCAATGATCAGCTAAAAAGGAAAGTGACACTCTTTGGCTGGATAGGGCTGATCATAGGAAAGTATTAGGTAATCCAAATACTCTTCCACATAGTATACAAAACATCAGGGAGAAGGACAGCTGATATTTGGAGGCTTAAAAGACTTTCAGGCTTCGAAAGTATGAAGCGAGCAGTGCCTCATGAAGCATTCGCATAAATAAATCAGGGAAACTACGGTGTTCTGTGTGGGTCTCGGTGAAAAGACAGAAAGAGGTCCTTGTCCCCAGCCCAGTGCTCTTTAAAAGGCAAAGGAGTTTTAGGAGCAAATGCAAATGACTGATTCATGTGTATTTTTGGAGGGGTATCTTTAGCATTATAAAAAGACCCTAAGAAGGCTAAATAGAACATGAAAAGTAGTCAGCAAATGACTGTGCTGCAGCAGAATGCTGACATTTTCGGAGAGCTCACTTCTTAGAACAATCTCTCCTCTGTGCACTTCTATAGTGCTTCTGGGACTGCTGAAATCAAGTCCCTCTGGGATTCAGTAGAAGGACTGTTTTACCATGTGCAAATCGAACAGGCTCTCTAAAATAAAACTGCTGGGCTAGAAACTCTATTACCCTACAACTTCCAAAAAACAAAACACATTTTCACTCACCACTCACAGATTGCCAGCCATTATGGGGATGAACAAATGCATCTGTTTTGCTTTGATATTCAGGGCAGTTCAGGCAAGCATTTATAGTTCTAGAAAGAAAAACATTTCTAAGTCATTACTTGTCCAAGATTATGAAGTTATTCTACTCACTCTGAGGTGGCAGGATTAGTTTGGGGAATATTTTTCCTACAGTCCTTTTTAAAATGTACTTCACAGATTGAATTCACTCATTGCTTTGGGAATCATTCATAATATCAAATAATTCTAATAACAGCTAACATTTACTCAGTGTAAGGCAGTTGTAAGCACTTTGCATGTGTTTACTCATCGAATCCTCAGTAGAGTGATTCTGCCTAGCACGATCAAGGTGAATCTTTAACTCTTAACAACCAATTGAAATTTCGACAGTCATAGCTTCCTGTTATGATGACCAGCAGTAAGGCAACAGTGAGAAGCTAAGCTCATCTGTCAAGTCAAGAGGGATCAGAACAGGCCCTGGTTGGGTAGCTCAGTTGGTAAGAGTGCCATCTCAATTTGGCAAGGTTGCAGGTTTGATCCCCAGTCAGGGCACATCTAAGAATCAACCAATGAACACATCAATAAGTGGACCACCAAATAAAAGACTCTCTCTCTCTCTCTTTCATTCTCTCTCTCTTCCCCTCCTCTTTCCTCTTTTTCTCAAAAATAGATAAATAATTTTTTAAAAAGTCAGAACATACTAGCCATAAGCCACAAAGAATCCATGTGGCTGAGCAATTAAGATGCAGAAGCTGACAAATGACTCTTGTTTAACTTGATCGTCTTGGAAATGGTGATATTTAATCTAAAGGCTGTTATGTTTGCCTCAATGCAGGGATTTTATACCATATGACCTATGCATAAGAAATTGAAGATGTAGGCATTTAGTAAATAAATATGTGTCCGTGTTTTATTTCAACACTGCTTCTTAAGAATCTCTTAAAAAGTGTGCCTAAGAAGGTTTTTGTAAATCTGTCCTTCCCAGAGGCCATCATTTGTGAAGGCAGTTGATGGTCTTACCTACTAAGTATGCTTCGCCTGGATACAGTTGGCACTGCAACAGAAGAATTAATTTCTGTTATACTGGGGTCCTATAAATAAATGAATTTGTAACTCGTTTGCCTCTTGAAGGGACTGGGTAACATCCCAAACATATTCTAAGTCCCCTTACGCCTTAGGTATATTCTGGGAAACCACAAATGTAATCACCAAGAGAGTCTTCTTTCCTATAATAACTAAAATCTAAAAACCACAGTTAATTCAGTGCAGTCATCCAAGAATAAAGGAAACTCGCCTGCTGGTGCCTCAGTATCAGGGGAAACATTAGCCCAGCTCTTTCCTTCTTCATGGTATTTATTTTACGCCATAAAACTTCGTAGCCCCGTATGGGTTACATGCATCAGAGCTTAAAGAATATCTTCCCATATGGCAGAAGTGATTGCCTTTAATTAAAAGTTTGTCTTAAAAGAATTATCCTTCCAGATTGGACTGGGGTCATTGTCTTAAAAGAATTATCCTTCCAGATTGGACTGGGGTCATTTTCTACTGTTTACATAACAAAGCATACACTGCCAAAAGTCTCCAGTTTCCACTCTTCTTAAACTTACATTCTGAAACGCAGAGAGAAGGAAAGAGAGTATCTAGTAGATCCACAGGATGATAAAATGTGGTTAGATTAACTTTCAGATGAATAGTGAGTCAATTACTTCTGTTAAAAATCTCCCATATCATTCACTCGAAGGCCAGATTTGAGGGGAGAAACACGCATCTGTAGTCCTCAGACTGCCGGGCACACAGCTGCTCTCTCTGAACACGGAGGGCAGGTAGTGTTCCCCGTCCTCCAGCAGGCTTCCGACACCACCAGCCGGCCAGCCAACGCGATACTCAGATGAAACGCATTTTTCTAAGTTTTGTAATATGTAAAAATGTAGTTGGATTAAGTTTTAAATATATCCATTGATACATTGTTTAGTTTAACTTTTATTCCTATCATGGTTGGCCATAATAAATGGTATAAAATCACCTCAAGCCAATTTATTTTTCTAAGCCCTTTCAATGACCTTCACAAACAGATAACCTTCTCTCTTTCAAGTAAATAATGAAAAGCCTTTGCTTTATCACAGATCCTAAGAAATGGGAACACATTTTACTGATGCAACATATTGGAAAATCATAACTCAAATAGGAGAGAAAAAGGTTTTCTTCTTGCTTTCCAACACTATAGATCATAAAACAAGTCAAGAAGAATATAAATATACAAAAATATGTAGCCTAGCAGTGAATTCAACTTGGTAGATGTCTTTTTACAGTGCTATAAAGCATTAACTTTTAGAAAAGTCATTTTTCATAGCTATCATTCTAAGTGTTTGAAGTAGTAGTATAGAGTAGTAGGTTAGCATACTACTCTAAACACTTAGCACTTAATTGAAAAAAAAATGCATGCTCTTCATCTTAAGCACACAAAGCTTAATGTGGACATAAATAGCCAAGGTATACACGGGATGAAATTAAAACATGATATTCAAACAGACTCGGGTGTGCAGAGCATTGTTCTGGTTTTCTGCAGAGAGAAGACAGGCCCTTGAAGTGAAATTCGCCACCCCTGATGCTCTGAATGTTTCTAAACCACGCTGGAGCAAAACTCTTCACTGCAGTACTAAAAAATGGAAAAAGAAACTAACGCATCTGTAAGTGATAGGGTTTATTCAAACCTTGGAATACTATATGGTACCTAAAATATGTCAGTATGGATAAATTTTAAAAACATGATGTCAAGGGAAAAATCAGGAAAATTGCAAATGACACACATAGAATACTACATATAAAACCCACAGCAGTAGTATATATGGTTTATAGATTCAGATATGAATTTAAAAAGAATTAGGATTTAGGTGGCTTTATAAAATTTTATTTTGAAAGAAAGATCAGATGAAAAATACAACAAAATGTTAAAATTTGTTAAGTCTAAGAAACAAACACATGGGTAGATACTATCTTATTTGTTGTTAGTATAAAATATTTTATTAAATAGGAAAAGAAATCAAATGCTTCTGTGTATATTGGCCTATTATTACTAGAACTGAACTATATCTCGTTGGTACCACATTAACCACTTGGTTAAACATTGTAAAGCACACATATTCTCTCACTTCCCTTTTTAACCAAGGGAACATAGTTCTCAGCTTTCCCTTACCATTGTCCCTGAAAAATACTACTATCAAACACTGCTACCTTAACTAAGGCCATTTGTGATATTCTCAACTCCATGTAGAAAAGTAAGAAGGAACTTCCTAGTGAGTATCAGATTGTCATCTCAGCATCTAAATTTTTTTAGAGTTCAACTTAGTAATTGTCAGCACAAATATCACAAATTTTACCATCATGCTCTAAAATAAATTTTAAAAAATGCTTAACTAGGAAGAAATTTAAAGGTCACAAAAATATATATAATTAAAGCAACCTAATGTAGTAAAATTCATAATTAAATTTATCTTAACAAAAAGTTTTAAGTGGATTAGTAATATACCAATGTAAGCATTTATATTGGTGAAGTTGTAGCTTACTCAACAGAATGATCAACTATAACCATAATTTAAAATTAGATTACTGGCCCGGCTGGTGTAGCTCAGTGGATTGAGCGTGGGTTGGGAACCAGAGTGTCCCGGTTCCATTCCCAGTCAGGGCACATGCCTGGGTTGCAGGCCAGGTCCCCAGTGAGGGTCATGTGAGAAGCAACCATACATTGCTCTTTCTCCCTCCCTTCTCCTCTCTCTAAAAATAAATAAATAAAAAAAATTAGATTACTGTATAGAAGCAGAAAAATTGTCATTATTACGCTAAGAAAAAAGTATATTTTGTGACATCACACATCATGTCTGTGTGATACTAAAGGATACAAAGTTAAAATTCACACATTTAAATGGGAAAAAAATTGCCATTGGTTACAGGATTTGGCAACCGTTGTAGAAGAAATTATTCTGGGAATAATAGTGAATTATCTTCTAGTTAAGATGGTGGCATAGGTAAACACGGTACTCACCTCTTTGCACAAACACATAAAAAATACAACTAACTACAGAACAACCATCATTTATAACTGCCAGAAATTCAGCTGAACGGAAGTCCTACAACTTGGGAATTAAATAAGAAAATACATCAAGACAGGTAGGAGAGGCAAAGACATGGAATGGGCTGGTCCCACAACCACGTGTGGCAGATAAAAATCAGGAGAGATATCTAGGGATGAGGGGTCCCAGCCCCAAAGCCAAGGGTTCCAGTGCCATGAAGAGAAGTGTCCATAACTTCTGGCTGCAAAAACCAGTGGGGTCTTAGGCTGAGGAAAATGGAAACTTAGTCTCAGGCAGTTCCTCTTAAAGGGATCATGAGCAGACTTACTCTGCTCATTCCCTGTGAGCTCCAGCACCAGGACAGCAGCTTGAAAGTCACCAGAGACACATAGGAGGAACTGAATAGCCTGGCATCAGCGTTGGCAGTGGCCATTGTTCCTTTCATGAGCCATGCCCCCCCAAACCTGGCAGGTGGGCACCATATCTGAGATTCCATCAACCTAGTTCACATTGTTTGCCACACCCTGATGATTCCCTGAGGCCTTACCCCACCCAACTTTCAGGCCCACCCAAGCTGTTTCCACTGCTTTTCCACACAAATGGCTTGTCTTGTCTCATATTTCAAATTTTCCTAAATTCTCTCAAAAAAGTAGCATTAGGCCTTACCAAGACCCATACCTCTCACTAAGTGGCTTTAGGCCCGGCATTAGCAGCAACCAACCTTGTTCTGGCTTGGCCTCACCTGGGCTCCTCCAAACCCAGCACAAGTAGCAACCATCTGCATGCAGATCACTCTGTAGCTTATGCCAGGTGGCCCAGGGAAGAACAGAGGCAGTGGCTGACCTTGGCCTGCACCTCCCAGCAGGCCCCAGAGCCAGGGCATCCAGTGAACAGTTTCGGAGCACCACTACCCAACCACTCAAGAGGCAGACTCAGCAGACCTGCTGAAGTAACTCCTGCTCTCTGGAGTTGGCCCCTGCATAGCTGATCCTTCAGAGTGGTCTGGAGGTGGCAGTCAGTGGTCACAACCACTGATCAGCCTGGGTAAATCCAGCACCCCATTGACATTCCAAAAGCAATCAAGGCTCAACTTCAAGAGGAGAGTGTGCACAGCCCACACAGGGGGCACAACTCGAGTACCCAGCTTGGGTAAAAAGGGGAAGCTGTGTCTGGGAACCTACAGAACACCTACCATATTAGGCCACTCTACCAAGCCAAGGAGACATAACAGCTGTTCCTAATATTTAGATATAAACTCAGGGAGTCTACCTAAATGAAGAGACAAAGAAGCATGGCCCAAATGAAAGAAAAGAAAAAAAAATCCAGAAAAAAGAATTAAACAAAATGGAGACAAGCAATCTACTAGATGCAGACTTCAAAACACTGGTTATGAGGTGCTCAATAAACTTAGTGAGAATCTCAAGCATAAAAAATAACCAGTCAGAAAGAAAGGATGCAGTACTTAATATAAAGAATAATTTAAAGAGAATCAACAGTAGAGTGGATGAAGTTAAGAATCAAATCAGTGATTTGAAATAAAAGGAAGTAAAAAACACCCATCAGAACAGAAGGAAAAAAAATCCCCCAAAATGAGGATAGTGTAAGGAGACCCTAGGACAACTTCAAGCAAAACAACATTCATATCATGGGGATGCCAGAAAAAGAAGAGAAAGAAAAAGAAATTGAAAACTTATTCGAAAAAATAATAACAGAAAACTTCTCTAACTTGATGAAGGAAATAGACATACAAGACCAGGAAACACAGAGAGTCCCAAACATGATGAACTCAAAGACACCCACACAAAGGCACATCATAATTGAAATGCCTTAAGGTTAAAGACAAAAAGAGAATGTTAAATGCACCAAAAGAAAAGCAGTTAGTTACCTACAAGGGAACTTCCATAACTGTCATCCAATTTCTCAAAGAAACTTTTCAGGCTACCCAAAGTCATGGAAAGCAAGGACCTGCAACCAAGATTACTCTACTCAGCAAAGTTATTATTTAGAATCAAAGGTAAAGAGCTTCCCAGACAAGAAAAAGCTAAAGTTGTTCATCACAATCAAACCAGTATTATATGAAATGTTAAAAGGTCTTCTCTAGGAAAAAGAAGATAAAAAATATGAACAATAAAATGTCAACAAATACATATCTATCAACAATTGAATCTAAAAAATAAATGATCGAGTGGAAGAGAAACAGAATCACAAATACAGAGAACATTTTGACAGTTGTCAGATGGGAAGGAATTTAGAGAGATGGAGAAAAAAGGCGAAGGGATTAAGAAGTACAAATTGCTTGTTACAGAGTAGTCATGGGAATGTAAAGTACGGCATAGGGACAACAGTCAATATAGTCTAATAACTACGTATGGTGTCAGAAGGGTGCAAGGCTTACTGGGATGATCACTATTAATTTATGTAATGTCTAATCACTGGGGTATATACCTGCAACCAATATAATAATGTATGTCAACTGGAAATTAAAATTAAAATAATTTTAAAAATTCTAAAAATATAATAAATCATGATTTGCTTATCATGGTAATCTTAACAGACAAATCTATGTTTCCAAACACATGGAGTAAAAGTAAGAAATGTGACTTCTGAAGAAAGATTCTGTGATGTTTAGGATTAAAACTTTCCTGGACAATCTATAGGAAACAAAAAGATTAGAAGAAAAAAATAGTATTGATTATTTTTTCAATTCTTTTTTTTTTAAGATTTTATTTACTTATTTTTAGAGAGAGGGGAAGGAGAAAGAGAGGAAGAGAAACATTAATGTGTGGTTGCCTCTAGCGTGCCCCCCACTGGGGACCTGGCCTGCAATCCAGGCATGTGCCCTGACTAGGAGTCAAACTGAAAACCTTTTGATTCACAGGCCTGTGCTCAATCCACTGAGCTACACCAGCTAGGGTTATTTTTTTTTCAATTCTTAATTCTGAGTAAGAAAGATGCTAAAAACTGACATGAACCCCTAACACTTCATTACATTCATTGAACCTCCAGAGTATTTTGAATGCTCAAAAGCCAAACATATTATCTGCTTTCCAATTATTTTTACCATTTTCCAAAACATTAATGGAACAAAGAAAGCTTAGAAACAAATGCAACATATGGTGTTTAAAAAGATTCAGCCTTTTGGAGGTGTTGAAGAGTAAAATTCCTCAGGAAATGCAACCATGTGTTTTGTGCCTTATCGGTTCTGCATAAATAATGCAGCCTGTCTGCCAAATTAAGAATTTCATAATAGGTTGTTCAGATGGTGTTATTAGCGAGAGACTTGGACTGGGCTGTACTCTCCTGAAGGAAATGGGTAGATGACATTGGCGGATAAGGAAATTGCATGTTAGTGGCAAGAACACAAAATTAAAAATGACAGAATAAGTGTGAGATAGGAAAACAGGCCATGAAAGCATTTTAGTGGAACAAAAAGGATTCTCTTAATTAAATGTGATTAGGCATCTGTTTTTTTAAAAAAAATATGAGTAGTATCAGGATACATTTTTCTGACATTAATGATTAAGCAGTGGATTCCATCACCCCCTTCTTTTTTTTAACTTTTATTTCTGGTAGATGCATACTAATGTAGGTCTCTGACATGAGTAATTTTAGCCTAGAAGCTGTAAGAAATAAAGAGAATTTTGGAATGAAGGTTGTAAAGTCAGACATTGGAGCTTCTCCAGGTAATAACAGCATGTTGTTATATAAAATGTTGATAGATTTCCCTCCCAGAATTTTTTTTTAAAGATTTTATTTATTTATTTTTAGACAGAAGGGAAGAGAGGGAGAAAGAGAGGGAGAGAAACATCAATGTGTGGTTGCCTCTCACATGGCCCCCACTGGGGATCTGGTCCACAACCCAGGCATGTGCCCTGACTGGGAATCATACCGGCAACCCTTTAGTTCGCAGCTCAATCCACTGAGCTACACCAGCCAGGGCGCCTCTCAGAATTTTTTTAAAGCATCATATATAACCTTAACAGCGACAGGGTCCTTGCAAAATAAAAATATTCTAAATAGCCATTTAATTAATCTCCAAAACACAGAATAGTATTTAAATCCTCAGGGGATCCTTAGAGATGTTTTTTAAATGAAAGCATCTCTAAAAATTACATTTTTATAGTAGCAAGAGCATTTGGGTACTATTAATGTTGTAATTTATTAGATTCATCTTCAAGTGTTTGCTTGGAATTGATCACTCAGGTTTCCTATATCATTGTCACTACTGAATAATAAATTCAAGGAATGATTATAGAATGGTTAATGTATGTAAGATAATGTGATAATGTGGGAGCAGGAAATAAGAAGAAGTTTATAGCTCAGCCCTTGTTTTTAAGAAGTTTAACATCTAATAAGAGATATTAGAAAACATATGATCAGGGAGGACTTTATGGAGAAGGTGGGCTTTGAAGGATTCTTCATATTTTAAGAGCCGTGGCTGGGAGAAAAAACTGTCTAAGAAAAATCATCTATTTCAGACCTTGATCTGAGTTTTCAGACTTTTACTTTAAAACAATGCTTCCTGCCCACTTACATAAGAAGATGAAACTTAATGCCAAAAATGAATTTGTAGCTAAGATATATGTATGATTTAATTAAACCAATATACTTGAAATAAGAACATGCAGAAAATGCTAAAATAGATTAGTAGTTCACAATCCAAGAACTTCAGACCCCTGGAGAGATCACTGAATTATTTCAAGCAGACCATGAATGGAATCTGAGCCCAGTCAATAAAATTAATAAATTGTATTATCAGCAAGTATGAACTACTATCTTTCAAAAGCCATTGTGAGTAATAAAGAATATATTCACTTAATAGCACTTTCTCAATCTGTTACACTGAAAAAATAACTACTGATTCATATCATTTTATTTTTCATTAAGATTTTTAAAAACTATGTATAATATCCATTATCCTAAATTACTATTTTTGGATGTATTATTAATATGAATATATTTCATATATATTTTATTTTTAAATTACAGTTAACATTCAATATTATTCTATATAGTTTCAGGTGTATAGCATAGTGGTTAGAAAATAGTGTACTGTACAGAGTGGTCACCTCAATGTTTCAAGTATCCACCTGGCCCAATGCACAGTTATTACAATGCTATTGACTACACTCCCTAAGCTATAATTTACATCTGTGACTATAAGTATGTTTTTATCTGAACAAATATCCACCTTATAAGTGATTTCAAAATATTGACTTATATTTTGTTCTATTTTATATTTTATTTAGACATTCCCCTATTATTGAAAAGTTAAGTTGTTTTAATATTTCACTATTATAAATAATGTAAATATTTTTCCATGGCTAAAATTATATACTTTAATTATTTTAGGTTAAATGCCTATATGTGAAGTTGCTAAGTCAAAAAATATATACTTTTAAAGATTTCAATAAATATTGCTAAATTACCTTCTCAAAGATTCTATCATTATATGATCCTGCCAGCATGCTAATATGAAACAATTTTATATATTAAAATGGGGCACCCATAGTCAAAAAGATTAGAACTTTCCAAACTACAGCTCTAGCTGGTGTGGTTCACTGGATTGAGTGCTAGACTGTGAAGCAAAGGATTACCAGTTCGATTCCAAGTCACAGTACATGTCTGGGTTGCAGGCCAGGTCCCCAGTAGGGGGTGCACAAGAGGCAACCACTCATTAAACTTTCTCTCCCTTTCTTTCTCCCTCCCTTCCCTTCTCTCTAAAAATAAATAAATCTTTTTTAAAAAGCTACAGCTAAATGTTACGTAAAGTACAGAGAGAATAAAACATATTTACTTATATATGAATTCTAAAAAACAAAATAAAAGAACAAACAAAACAGAAACAAACTCAGAGAGTACAAACTGAGGGTCGCCAAATGGGTGGGCATCTGGTGGCTGGGTGAAAAAGGTTAAGGGATTAGGAAGCACAAATTGGTACGTACAGAACAGTCATGGAGATGCCAAGTACAGCATAGGGAGTATAGCCAATAATAATTTAATAACTATGTATGGTGTCGGATGGGCGCAAGATTTATTGGGGGGCTCACTTTATAAGCTTATATAAATGTCTAAACACGATGCTGTACATCTAAAACTAATGTAATATTGCATGTAACTTTAATTGAAAAAATAACATTAAAAAAATTCTTTAAGTCTGTTGGAGGTGTCTCAGATCAGCAGCCAGGCTCACCGTAACCATGAAGAACGGCACACTTACACATGGTCCCCTGCCATCAGCCACTCATACGCTTTCCTGGGAGACGTCCACTCTGCTGAAAGCCCTTTCATTTCTGCAGCCTCAGAGGGTTGCAGTCCACGGTGCGCTGAGAAAGGAAATCGGCACAGTATGAAATATCCGAGTCTCCCTAGGAGCACAAACACAAGGAAGACTGCTTTCCCTTGAGGTGGATCTTGTTACTTCAGCAGGATCAGGGTCCACAAAGAGAGGAGTGAGAACAGTTAAAATGTGGTCTCTGAGACTGTGGTAGCATTCTTCCAGTTTACCCAGAAAGATGAGAGCTATAGAATTGGAATTTTTATTAGTTAGAGGAACTTAAAAATAATACCTTCTAAACACACATTTACTGTTTTCTGTGTGTAGCAGGGGGAAAAATTGATTTGTTGGAGCTGATTACAGTGATTAAAAAATCAAAAAGGTTTACCTCTATTTGGTTTCTTTAAGTCAAGTTTATTCCATTTGTAGATGATTGGAAACTATCTTTTGAAAGAAAATGTAAGCCTCACAAGCCCACAGGAATAATTTCTATTAATTACACTCTGAAATCTCTGAGCACACATTTTCAAAATCTTATGCCTATAAGATGAAAATAAGAAATGTTCCTCCCAAGAGAAAAAATGATGATGTGAATAGACAAAGGAGAAATGGAGATTTTTAAAAACCTGAAGTCCTTTAGAACACTTAGATACTATATTTAATTCTATACCTAGATTCTCTTCCCTAAGTTGGTACATGATTCTGTTTTCTGTCAAATATTAGTTCAGCCTATCTTTATGTTGTCTTGTTTATTAGATCTTCAGTTTATCCTACACATTCACAATGTCTTATTACTTCAGTATCTGTTATTTTGTTGGATACCACAGAGAGGAAGCTAAGAATCCCAGGCAATAATCCAAAATCACTTTGCCCAGATGAACTTTTACCTATACTGATCATGGAACAAGGTTTATCTTTGCAGACCATTATGGAAACCTATCAAGGGAATATAAGCAAATCAGGAAAACAAGAAAATGGGACTGAGGTCCAAAAAAAAAAGCAGTAAACTAGTTATAATTCACCACGTGTTATCTGGGCTTGAAAGTAACAGAGCAGTGAGAGGGATTTATGAGACTTCAAAACAGAGGGACACATAGGGAAAATTATCAATAAAATTTAAGATGAAGTAATCTAGGCAGATAACACAAGCTGCTGCCCTAAAGTGCTAGCTACCAATAAGTATGACCTTAAACATAAAAACTCATGGATCAAAGGTTTTTCTGCAGAATGAAGCTGATTCCAAACTCCTGCATTACAGAGATGGGGATGACAGAGCTCTACTGGGGAAACTAGGGGGGTGGGCAGGGGTCATACCAGTTTTGGAGGGAAGGCTGTTGCTAGGGAACTTACAGAAAAATTGCGAAGGTAGTACAGAAATTTCCACATGTCCCTCACCAAGTTTAACCTATTGTAAACCTCTTACATTCCCATAGTACATTTTTCAAATCTAAGAAATCAACAACAATAAAAAAAGAAAAGAAATCAACACTGATATCTTGCAATTAACTAAACTTGAGATGTTATTCAGATTTCACTAGTTTTCTCTAAAAATCCCTTTTCCTTTCCAGGATCCGATCCAGGATACCACATTATATTTAGTCCTCATGTCTCTACAAGCTCCTCTTGGCTGTGACAGTGTCTCAGGATTTCCCTGTCCTTAATGACATTTACAGGTTTTTTTTTTTTTCCTTTTCTGAATGTCTCTAATTTGGGTTTGTCTGATGTTTTTCTAATGGTTAGATCAGGGTCAGGGTTTTTGGTGAACAAAACCCATAGAAGTAAAATTCCATTTTCAGAACACCTTCATATTTTTTTTAAAGACAAAATTAATAGATCACCCCAAGGCTTTTGAAACATTTTCCTGGGACTCCACCTCATATTTAATTCAAATCCATTATAATATAATGGTGTCAGCAAGACTGTCATGACATTTCCACTGAGAACTTCCAGAACTTTGCAGTTGTGACTTTTCCTCTGCAATGGTATTACCTCTCTTTTCCTGAGGGAGGAATTTACTGATTCCATGAGTGAGCCCTGACTCAACTGTGGGGTACAACTGAAATACATACCAATACATAAGAACCGGATGATACAACAGATGCCACCCGGTTGGCCTCCCAGCATCCGCCATCAACACTCTTTCACCTTGCCCACCTCCTGCTTTAAAGTCAACAAGAGCTGCTACTCCTGTTCCCAGCCTCTCTTGCGTTTAGGCCAGTGTTGGCCTACAAGCTGAGAGCCAGTCTCTTGGGGTATTCTGGGAACAAAAAAAAACAAAACACTTCTTCCTTGATAACGGGGAAGAGGCAAGGCAGGAAAGCTCTTTCCTCACTTGTTCTGATGTGAATGTGTGAAGGTAAGATGCCGGCGCATGTTTCAGCCATGAGGTAACAAGTCGAAGATTATAAAGCCGAGTGTTAAGAATGGGAGAATACAGGATGGAGACAGCCTGACTTCTAGAAGACATCACTGAGCCACTGAATCCACCATGGGATTGCTAAGTGAACTACTGACATTCTCACTGTTCACGGGGTTTGCAGCTCAAGGCATCCTTACTGAGACATACAGCAGCGGTTAACACTTCTCATGATAACTCAGACCAGATGAGTTGGTGACTCAAAGAGATGTTTTGTTTTGCCTACACAGTGTTAAAAATGTAGTTACTGGCTCTTTAAGTTGATTTCACAGGAAAAAAATTTCTCACTTCCTTTGAAAAATCAGCAAGTCTGGCAACTTGGTCCACAGGTTTTCCTACCAACGGTCACATGGAACTGAGTAGCAGCTGCCACTTTTGGATAGGACCTGTGTCCTGCTCCTCGGTTCACCATGGTCCCCACCTGGTGAGATTCATGCAATTACATTATCTGGACCTTGTAGACATCTGTGGAAAACCTTTAATAGTTTGGTTTTACTTAAGACAAGCATCCTTCTGGATGCCCCTGTTAATTTTTTTTTTTCAGTTCTGCAAAAGATGAGTGACCTTTAATTTTAGAATGTGTCCAATGAAAATCACAGCCATATGGCTGTGACAAACTGCAACCTCTTCACACCTCCTTGTCTTCTCTCCCTCTCCTACCCATGTTTTGGCCTCCCACGATCTGCTGAGGAAAGTGAGTTAAGATTAGCTTTCCAACTGACACATTCCAGATGTTTTATTTAGTCTGGAAGCTTCTTAGTCATTTACCCTCCATAGAAACTTACCTAACTTATCTAGACTCATCTCTTTGGATGGAGCCTAGTAAAAGTTTTATCAGTGCCATGTTCAAGATTTCTAACTGAGGAAATACAATGCATGCTCCATGTAACATGCCTCAATGCTGAATGTCTATACATAATCCATGGATGAAAGCTTTCTCCGGGGCATTTCCTATAGCTACAAAAAAAAAAAAAAAAAAAAAAAAAACTGAGAGAACGTCTCTTTCCAGCAAAATGTACTCTGCCTTCAATGACATGTGTATGATTGGAAGGGTAAATATGAAAAGTCAGTAGAGATAAAGCAACTTAATTGAAGAAAGGCAAAGTTTACTATTAGTTCTGCAGAGAATAAACATGAAATTTCTCACTGAAGAAATGTTTGAGGCTTGCCTCAATGCTTGAGAGATTTCAGAGCCACCATCTTCTCAGTCATCCCCTGACATTAGCAGTAACCTCGCTGCAGAAAATCCAGGAGCCATACACCCCTCTGTGCATGACCCACAGATGCCATTGACACAGTGCCACAGAAAATGTGGACAAGTGGGGCAGACCAGAAGTCAGTGCCTCAGAAGACATTCTGTGGGTGGAGGGCGGAACCTCAGGTATGTGTCCCCAAGACCTGCTCCAAGGGTCACTGCCAGTCAGCTGTACCCTCACATTCCAGGCAGAATTATGAGCTCAGTTGTACTTTAGGATGCAAAAGGTCTCCAGGCTCACAAAAGTTTTTGAGGAGAAATTTTTAACCATCTACCTTGAAATAGGGATGGATATAGACAGGACTATCTCAAAAAAATGGTCTTTCCTTTTGAAATCTTTTAAAATCTTTTTTTTAAGATTTTATTTAATTATTTTTAGAGAGGGAGAAAGAAAGGGAGAGAAACATCAATATGTGGATGCTTTTCACATGCCCCCTACTGGGGATCTGGCCCACAACCTGGGCATGTGACCTGACTGGGAATTGAACCACCGGCCCTTTGGTTCTCAGGCCGGCACTCAATCCGCTGAGCCATATCATCCAGGGCTAAAATCTTTTAAAATCTTTATTGTATTTTTTTCATTATCTTTTAGTTCACTTATACCCCCTCCCGCCAGCAATCACCACATTGTTGTCCATATCCATGAGTCCTTTTTCCTTTTGCACAGCAAAGGAAATCATCAACAAAATAAAAAGACAACCCACAGAATGGGAGAACATATTCGCTGATACATCTGATAAGGAGTTAATATCAAAATTTATAAAGTACTTACAACACCAACTTTATAAACTCAACACCAAAAAAACAAACAATCCAATTAAAAAATGGACAAAGGACCTCAAGAGACACTTCTCCAAAGAGGTCATACAGATGGTCAACAGACAGGAAAAGATGTTCAATGTCACTAACCATTAGATAAATGCAAATTAAAACCATAATGAGGTATCATCTCACATCTGTCAGAATGGCCATCATTGATAAATCAACCAACAAGTGCTGGCGAGGATGTGGAGAAAGGGGAACTCTTGCACTGTTGGTGGGAATGCAGACTGGTGCAGCCACTGTGGAAGGCAGTATGGAGATACATCAAAAAATTACAAATGGAATCCCCATAAGACTGTCAGCTGATTTCTCAAAGAACACCTTGTAGGCAAGAAGGGGCTGGACAGAGGTGTTCCAAGTCATGAAAGGCAAGGACCTACATCCAAGAATACTCTATCCAGCAAAGATTTCATTTAGAATGGAAGGGCAGAGAAAGTGCTTCTCAGATAAGGTCAAGTTCAAGAAGTTCATCACCACCCAGCCTTTATTGTATGAAATGTTAAAGGGAGTTATATGAGGTATGGA
>PVJI01012588.1:0-51052 GCA_004026765.1 Micronycteris hirsuta | reverse complement strand
ATGGGTTGCGCTCTGCTTTCTCTCCCGGTCTGTCTGCCCGCGAATGCGGACCTGCCTGGTCCACCAGTCTTGGCCCCACTGGGTCCGGATGAGCCAGGCGCTGATTGCGCTTAGGTCAGGCCCCCCATCTCGGTGTGCTGCAGCCCCGCGGGAACCGCCCCTCCAACCGCGCGGTCCTGCCGTCTGCTCACCAGCTCGCCGCGGCGTCGCCCAGCGCTCTCCCTCCACCCTGCTCCTCCTGGTTCACCAGACTGGATGAATGTATCTTCTTTAATTCCTTGGTTGTCGGACTTCCTCTCAATTCGATTTTCTGTCAGATCTGGCTGTTTTCGGTTGGGTAAATCTCTGTTTTTTTCCTTCTTTGGTTGTGCGAGGAGGCATGGCACATTCACCTATGCCGCCATCTTGCCGGAAGTCTCTGATTGTTTTGTTTATATCTTCCAAACTGTCTGGGTTTTTCTGGTTATAGCTTTTTGCATGTACAGCTGGTACAATAAGGGCAACTCTGGACTGGCCCCTAGGGAGGCCCACTGGGTAGAATTTTGGAGGACTGGAATGTGTATTGCTGTTATCCTATGTCTAAGAAGATATTGGTTTATGACTGTAATACTGTTTGGCCTATGTATGTTTTTGATTTTTGGAAAAGGTGGTCCATGGATGATTCCCTAAGTCACTCTACCATTATGCAATTGGGACTGTATTGCTAACAATTGGACAAGTTGGATGAAATCCGTTATGTCAATGCATTTATGTCATTGTATAATAGGGTTTTGTTGGGGACAAAACCGCCTAATAGTACTGAGAAGGGAAGAGGCTCTAAAACCTTCTGGTAAAACACCGGACAAAAGGGAGAATGAGGAGATAAACTTCATCAATGTTCTGAACCCAGGGGAATGAAGGTTGGTGGTAGGAGGGGCTTCCTCATTACC
Source organism: Micronycteris hirsuta (assembly GCA_004026765.1). NCBI lineage: Eukaryota > Metazoa > Chordata > Mammalia > Chiroptera > Phyllostomidae > Micronycteris > Micronycteris hirsuta. Next base: position 50,123 of record PVJI01012588.1, on the reverse strand, counting down.
ACCCCCATCATGACCTGCCCCTGAAATGGAGACCACAGAGCCATCAGCTCCACCCCTGTATGACAAGAGAGAGGTCTCTCCACCAAAGACCCATCAGGACACTCAATATGGCCAGGGAGCCTTCCAATTGAGAGCAAGCCAGTTTCCTTTGAGGCAATATCCTATAGGCAGAGTAAATCAGGAAGGCCAGCCTGCTGGCTACTATTGTGCCCAAACTCAGTTCTCTACTTCAGACTTACTGAATTAGAAGAATTCCAACCCCTTGTATAGGGATGACCCTCAGAGAATGGCAGATCTTATAGCCTCCTTTTTTGCCACTTATCATGCAACATGGGCAGATGTACAGGCTCTCTTAAATATCTTGTTAACTGCAGATGAAATATGGCTGGTTATAAATAGAGATAATGAAGAGGCCCAACATTTCTACCACGAGGATCCTGATTGGACCCTCAACCCAGCTGGGGCAATTCCTTTGACAGAACCTAACTGGAACTCAAATGGTGGGGGCCTTCCCTTCCTGAAACATTACAGAAAGTGTATACTAGTGTTGCGGGAAAATGAAGCGACCAAACTCCTGATGAGAGGTATAAGTCACAGACCCTTTATTACGCATGCGGACCCTAGGGAGAAATCTCCAAATCTAGGGCCCTGAATAAAGACATGAGCTGGCATATATACTCTTCAGAGATGCATGGCATACGTAGTGCTTCGGGAGTCAGGTTACAAGCAAAGTAAAACCTGGTTACAGAGAATAGATCAGTGAGATTGTCTCAGAAATGCAGATCCCCCCATCTGCATTCCTAGATAACACTTTAGTGAGAAGTTTACAATTGGCTGTCTTCCTGCCAGACATCATAACTGCAAATCAAGCAAGCACACTTAAGCTATTTGACTAAGCTGCAGGGTACAAAGAGTTATTTACAGATTGCAATCTCACTAACATTTGACCAGGAGTCACAGCTTGCTCTCTAGGCCTGTTTCTATTTTACTATTGTACATTTTTTAACAGGACTTAAAATATTCTAAGGTTATAATATCCCTGTTACACTAGAAAGGCTTAAGAAGGGAGAGCCTGATTATGATATAGGCCCTTCAGCAAAAGCCAAAAGAGGACTCTTTAGAATTTTTATAGTGAATCTATCAGGCCTATTGGAAGCATACTGATGCTGATCCACAGGCACCAGGGAATGTACAGATGGTGAACATGATTTTTATTGGGCAAAGTGCCACAGATATCAGAAACTCCAGCATATAGACAGGGCGTTGGGTATGAGTTCTGCTCAGCTGGTAGACATAGCCTTTAAAGTCTACAATGCCTGGGAAGCAAGGAAGTCAAAACAGGCCATAGTACTCTTAGGAGCAGGCTAGGGAGGCCAAAAGAAGGAGGAGAGGCCCAATAGGCATTGACCAATGTGCCCACTGCAAGGAGGAAGGCCACTGGAGGAATGAGTGCCCAAAATTCAAAAGGGAAAATAGAAATGAGAATACTCACTGAGAAATGCTGAAAAGGGGAGGGGAGTCTAATGATGAACGAGGAGGCCCAGAGGCCCTTTGGACATCTCCCTACCTGTTACTATTTCCCCACAGGAGCACTGGGTACAGTTGACTGTGGGGAACAAGTCAATTGATTTCCTTGTAGATACAGGAGCTACACATTCAGTGTTGAACACAAAATTAACCAAAAAGAGTTCAGCTGCAGTAACAGTTACAGGAGTGACTGGACAGGCATTTCTGCAAACAGGCATTCCTGCAACCTCTGGAATGCCAGCTTGGGGATCAAAAGCTGATATATAGTTTTCCCTACATGTCAGACTGCCCTATACCACTGCTAGGCCAAAATTGCATGCACAAATAACCTTTTCCCCTAAGAAGCAGCAGTTATGTGTGGGAGTCCCACTGGAACATGCCCTCCAGCTACAGGCATCCTGACTTGTCCAGAAGGTCCCAGAGGTGAACTTTTCCCACCCGATATTTATGAGACGGTTGATCCAAGTGTTTGGGCTGATGCAACCCCAGGTAAAACAGTCAACGTGAAACCAATAAGTTAATCTAAAAGAAGGGGTGTGGGTCCCATGAAAGAAGCAGTACCCCCTCAAGAAGGCTTTAGAGGGGATCCAGCCAATGATGCAGAAATTTTTAACATCCGGATTCATTCAGCCATGATAGTTGCCCTACAACATTCCCACATTTGTTGTCAAAATGTGACTGACAACACATTTTGTCAGTCAAAAAGCCTCACTATGAAGAATATTGGTTTGTATAGGATTTTAGGGCCATAAATGACATTGTTCAGGACATTCACCCTACAGTGCCCAATCCCTACACTCTGTTGGCCATGGTGCCTGGGGATAGCAAATGGTTTTCAGTCCTGGACTTGTCGGATGCCTTTTTCAGCATCCCAGTAGATGAACAAGCTCAATTACTGTTTCCCTTTGAATGACAGGGCCCAGAAACTAAAGCCATGCCCCAATACTGCTGGACTGTGCTGCCACAAGAATTTTAGAACTCCCTGACTCTATTAGGGGAAGTACTGGCAAAGACTGAAGGTATATAAAATTGAAATCAGGAGTTCTTTTGTAATATGAAGATGACAAATTAATCGCTAGGAGCACCTACAAGAACTTTCTATATAATACCATCACAGTCCTTGCACAAAGCAAGAATTGCACAATATGCACAACATTTAGGGAAAACACTAACCATTATTCACAAGTTTGCTCATTGCAGGTTCACTCACCCACCTGACAAGCCCTTGCATCAGTTCTGGCCAGGAGACTGAGTCTTACTAAAGATCTAGGAGACTGAATCTTACTGAAGATCTGGAAGACTCAAGGCCCTGAACAGCCACTAGCTGAACAATGGATGGTTCTTATGATGTCCTATTGACAATGCATTCTTCCCTAAAGCTAATAAGATTCAAGCCCTGTATCCATCACAGATGGCTAAAACACCACCTGAAGAGGACACAGACCATGCTGCTAAGGTTGATGCTTAATGGGAAAACTGGACCTGCATTCCAGAAGGAGATTTGAAATTCCTTCTCCAGAAATGATCAGTGAACCCCAACACAGAATGATAATATTTCTTTTACTTTATTCATATGAATGTAAAGCTAGGGACACTGAGTTTAGCTACCAGATACTGAGTTTGAATATGGTCCTTCCAAGTATGGAAAAGATCAAGGATTGAAAGTGGATTATGGTTAAATCTGAATGAGTAAAGATACATAGAAAGGTGAAACTTTTAAAATTGGAGGAAATGAAATCACAGCTTTTTGGTGTGGTTATTCTTTATTTGCTTATTTTCTGATCTTATGGGGGTGTGGTTTGAACTTTGCAGTTTTGGGTGCACTGAGAATCCTCTGTCTCTGCTTTTTGGCCACTGAGACATAGGAGAGGTCACCTGTGAAACCAGTTGGAGAGAATGACTTTGCCATGTGGGACCTAGGAAGACTCATGTGGTGGTGCTAGTGAAATCTGGTCTAGAGCAAGAGAGCAAGTCTCTGCCAAGAGATCAGGTGGTGAGAGGACACGTCTCTGCCAGGAGAGAAGTGGACGCACCAGTGGGTGAGAGCACCTCTACCAATGAAGCGCGGTGCCATGGAATGCTGGTCAGTATACCCGCTGGGGGTGAGAGGTCATGTCTCTGCTGGGAGACCAGTGGAGGAGCTGGTGGGCAAGAGAGTGCCTCTACCATGTGGGACCTAGGAAAGGTCATCTTTGTGACCAGTTAGTGGGACCAGTGGGAAATGAGACAAGATTCTAAGGCTAATTCTAGTCCCCCATCTTCTTTTGGAACTCTGTCTTTTCTTTGGCTTTTGCTTTGCTTCTGTTGTGGAAGGAAACTGAGGTTTCCCAAGAAGAGTGAAAACTTCACACCAAGTGAGAAAGTGAACAAGGGAAAGTATAAGGCATTAAGATGCAATTTTAGTGAATATTAGGACAAGGATTTTCCTTCATGATTTGTGTTTTTCTCCCTACTTGATCCCTCCAGAATTTGGCATTTTGAAGGAGTGAGCAATGACATAAGGTTTCTTTGAATAAAAACAGTAAGACTAGTTGCCAATAGTGGTTTTATTAAACAGGACTTTATCTAGAATGTCATGCCTGAAGGAGGTATGCCTGGGCTCTGATTGTTACCAGAAAACCTTGAGGAACTGTGATTGACTTTCAAAGCTAGCAAAAGCCCACTAGAAAAAGGCTTGGTACCTTGGTTGGTTGTATGGTTTGTTGGAGTTTTTCCAGGGTAGGAACAAAGGTTGCTTTCCTGAAAGATGGCAAGGAGGAACATTAAGGCACAATGGAAACCTTGAGGACTTGAGAGAAGCAGATGCTACAGGCAAAGCCAGATGGCAGGTGTGTGGCTTAGCTTCTGTGCCCTGAAGGGTAGACTAAAGGGCCAATCTAAAGGTTTGTTGAGTGAGTTCCAGCAAAGCAGACTTAAAGATCATCTGTGATCAATTGTTGATCTTGTTGTGTTTATGCAAATGAACAGGCAAAATTAGAACCAGACTTAATGAAGTCCCTTTAATGATAATGAGGGTGATCTTAAGGAGAAAAACTGTGATTTAAGGAAAGTCACTGTGCTCCGCAGTGGACATTAGACTAGTGCAGCTAACTATATTCAAAGTTTGTTTTCACTTGGAAGTTGAAACTGGGTTTGTGACATCATCGAATATGCTTAATTTACAGACAAGAAGGACCCGTTAAGTTGTCACTGTTAAATGTCATTCTAGCAAAGGTCTTGCACTGGATTTATTTGCAAAATACAATCCTGAAGACTCAGAGACTGGTTTGTGGGTTGTTGTGTGAATTAACACGTGTGTTCTTCCTTCTGTTTTCATAGGGTATAAGCCGACGACCTCATTACCTGAGTGATAGTTTACACAATATAGGCCTTACTTAAGAAACCCATCTGCATCGCCACCTCTTGAGATTCAATTGTTTGGCTGGCCTAAGTGATTGGGTTGGTGAAGTATGGGTCAATTTGTGGGTTTCACTTTAAAACTTGTTTCCTTTTCTGCCCTAATGTCTTGGACAGAAAGCACCCAAAGATGTTAAAAATCAGGGGAATCCTAGAATATTCCCCTCAGCCTAAGCTAAGTACAGTGGGCAAAAGGGCTTTAGATGGGTGTAGCATGCCTTGCACATCTTCCTCCAGAGAAGCCACTCTTTTCCTAATGTGAGACATTATATAATTCATTGATTTGTCATTTAGTGGTTCCTGTTTTAATTGTGTCTTCTAACCCTCTTGCCAAATTTGTTGCCTCCAGAATATGACAAGGATGTCAACTTGTCCAGCAGTGTCTACCTTTGGATATTGAGCATGCTGTTCTCCAGGAGAGCCAACTGACCTGGTCTCTGAAAGGTCCTTCCCCATGCATGAAGGTTACCCTCCACTCTGCACCCCGACTCTGTTAGGGGTCTTTTGACCCATGGTAGGTAGGGCTACAATCATGGCCAGCAGGAAGTAGCTCCAGAAGATTATGAGACTCTTACCCATTGTCCTTGTAAGATTACAAAAGGTCCAGAGGTCTAGAAGTTGGGATTGTAATGGGGTACAGACTATACCCCACAACCCTTGACTGAGGGAAGGGAGGAGTGGATGATACCATGTTTAAATTACTTTGCCTAATGATGGAAAGTTAACACAATGTCTTCCTGAAAGGAAGAGGGCTGCCACCCAGGGCAAATTGTGTATGCAACTCTGAGGATATTCAGGGACTTGTACCATAGCTGGGATAAAGCACCTACACAAGAAGCAGGGGGCAGATGCCCACCTCAGATGTCTGTGTGTTGCTGGAAACTTTTGCCCTGACTAAAGATGGCAACCAAAAGAAGGTAAAAGATATGGGGGAACTGGAAAAAATGGAGGACACTAACATGTCAGAGGAGGGGCCAGATATGAGACCACATAGGAAGTTCTGTGCCAAGCATTTAAATAAGCATGGGCTAAAAGAGAGGATGGAGAAACTGTTGGATCTGGAGTAAGAGAGAGGAGATCTGAAAGTTAGAAGTCCAGTGAGTCACCAGAGCTGGTGGTGTGGTGGTGAGGGACCTGCCCAGACACCCAGATTCGAGTCTGCTTAGAGATTCGAGACAGTGGTAGAGCTGACAGAGCTGCGTGGCATCTGCCTAGTCACCTGGATTTGTGAGAAATGCTTGGAGCTGAACAGTGACTGGGAATGCTGATCTACAAGACTTCTGCTTTTCTGAAAGAGGTACCTCTGACTGGAGTATTCCGATACTGGCCTGACAAAAGGAGGCAGCACTATGTGTTTTGTGGTGTTTTTAAAGGGAGTGGGACATAATGTCAGAAATTTGCCATTATTCTAAATCTGTATAACCTTTAAATAAATGATCCCTTTCCTTTTTCACCAAACTCTTTCATTGGGAGTCAAGCTTCTTGGAGGCATGCAGTTGAGCCCCACAGCTGTTCCAGAACAGCATTGACAGGTTTCTGTAACAGTACCACTGTAATGTGCCATTGTGAGAATTGTCTTCATGACTCTCATATATATCACCATCCTTCTTAAACTTTACACCTCTTGTTTATAGCCAAGAATTCAATAATTATTTGACTATAGTACTTCTTTTAAAATAGCAATGGATTGATGAAACATCAAATGTTTATGAATTAAAATTAATAACAAGATTAAAATAAAATGTTCTTGCTGATGATCTAGTTGTGGCAAGAAAGAATGAACATTTGACTCTTCTTTTTAATATATAGGGAAAATTAAGTAATACCACAAATACGTCAAAATTATGAGGCATAAGATATGTAGCAGGGACCAGGGATTACCAATAGGATGGTATAACACTCTAGAGTGAGCTGGTAAGTGACTGAACCATCAATTTACAGATTAATATATCATGCACTGATGAAATGGATGCAGCCTCTCAGGTTCCTTTTATTCTTCAGAATGCATATGTTGTCCAAGCCACTTACCTCTGTTTATTATGATATACATTTGATATACATATTTGTGTGTATCTGTGTGCATGCTACCTATTAGAGAAACTTTATTTTTTAAGATTTTATTTATTTATTTTAGAGAAATGGAAAAGGAAAGAGAAAGGGAGAAAGAGAAACATTGATGTATGAGAGATACATCAGTTGGTTGCTTCTTGCATGCCCCCAACTGGGGATCTGGCCCACAACCCAGGCATGTGCCTTCACTGAAAATTGAACTGGTGACTTTTTAGTTCACAGGCTGGCACTCAATTCACTGAGCCACACTAGCCAGGGCTATTAAAGAAACTTTAGGGGAAAAAATTTAATATTGATATCTTTCTGTAGAATATCTGTACACACTACAGAGAGCATTTGTACTGAGAAATGCAATTTGGGACTGCTGACTGTCTTAATTAAGGCATACACTGTTGCAAATGAAAATATATTCAAACTGACTCACATAACAAAGTTTACAGAAAAAAATACAAGAACATCTCACATGAACCAGTGCAGAAATGACAGCAAGGCTTCAGCAGGCTTGACAGTCACTTCTCACTATGTGTAATGTTCTCACGTGTGCCTTCCTTGGGATCCAGCAATTTGCTCAACTCACATCTCTTTCAACAAGTCGCCTTCAAGGATGGTGACTGGCTGCTATGCATCACAAGTGGCACATCATAGGTCCTAGAGCCTCCTAAAAGGAACACAATCCTGCCAATATCTTTATTTTGTACTATTCTTGCAACTTTTCTGTTTGATTTTATTTCTTTTCTAAGTATATTTTATTGACTATGCTATTACAGTTTTCCCAATTTTTCTCCTTTTATTCCCCTCTGCCCTACATCCTCCAACTCTCCAGCATTCTCCCCCTCTTAGTTCATGTCCATAGGTTGCACATATAAGTTCTTTGAGTCCTCTGTTTCCTATACCATTTTTGACCTATCCCCATCTATTTTATGCCTACTAATTATGCTACTTCTTCCCTGTTCCTTTTCCCTCCTATTTCTCCTTTCACACTTCCCACTGAAAACCCTCCATGTGATGTCCATTTCTCTGATTCTGTTCCTGTTCTAGTTGTTTGCTTAGTTTTTGTTTTCATTGTTTTTCTTTTTTTTAGGTTTATTTGTTGATAGTAGTGAGTTGTCATTTTACTGTTCATAGTTTTTATCTTTTTCTTAGATAAGTCCCTTTAACATTTTATATAATAAGGGCTTGGTGATGATGAACTCTTTTAACTTGACCTTATCTGGGAAGTACTTTATCTGCCCTTCCATTCTAAATGATAGCTTTGCTGGATAGAGTAATCTTGGATGTAGGTCCTTACTTTTCATGACTTCAAATGCTTCTTTCCAGTCCCTTCTTGCCTGCAAGGTTTCTTTTGAGAAATTAACTGATAGTCTTATGGGTACTCCTTTGTAGGCAACTGTCTCCTTTCCTCTTGCTGCTTTGAAGATTCTCCTTATCTTTAATCTTGGATAACTTAATTATGATGTGCCTTGCTGTGTTCCTCTTTGGGTCCAACTTCTTTGGGACTCTCTGAGCTTCCTGGACTTCCTGGAAGTCTATTTCCTTTGACAGATTGGGGAAGTTTTCCTTCGTTATTTGTTCAAATACATTTTCAATTTCTTGCTGTTCTTCTCCTTCTGGCACCTCTGTAATTCAGATATTGGAATGTTTAAAGTTGTCCCAGAGGTTCCTAAGTCTCTCTTCTTTTTTTTTGAATTCTTGTTTCTTCATTCTGTTCTAGTTGGATGTTTATTTCTTCCTTTTGTTCCAAGTCATTGATTTAAGTCCTGGTTTCCTTCCTGTCACTGTTGGTTCCCTGAATATTTTTCTTTATTTCATTTTGGGTATCTTTCATTTGTTTTTTCATTTTTCAACCAAGCTCAATCAGTTCTGTGAGCATTTTGATTACCAGTGCTTTAAATTCTCCATCAGATAGGTTGGCTATCTCCTCATCGCTTAGGTCTCTTTCTGAAGTTTTGCTCTGTTCTTTCATTTGGGCCATATTTCTTTGTCTTGGGGCAACCTGTTAAGTTGTAAGGGGGTGGGGCCTTAGGTATTTACCAGAGCAGGGCAACCCTCTTTGCTGCACTGTGGCGCTGCCTGTGGGGGAGGAGCCAGAAAGGGAACAAGGCTCCCCTTGAGCTCCCCTGCTTTCCAGTAAACTCTCATGTGAGACTGAGAGTTTCTTCCACCCTGGAAACCTCCATAGTCCACAGTCAACTCTGAATCTCAGTTTCTTGATCAGTCAGCCCTGCCCAAATGGCCTGCTGCCTCTCTGAGGGTTCTCTCTGTCAGCCTGTCTTACTGGTCTGGTTGTTCTGGTTGACTGTTTCTTTAATTCCTTGGTTGTCAGAGTTCTATGCAGTTTGATTTTCTGGCACTTCTGGTTGTTTATTGACTATAGATTGGTTGTTATCCTTCTTTTGGTTGTGTGAGGAAGGGTATCTACTTATACCTCCATCTTGTTTGGAACCCCATGTCATCCTGCCAACATCTTAATAAGACTCGTATTAGACTTCTAACTTCCAGAACTGTAAGGTGATACATTTGTATTGTTTTAAGCCACAAAGTTCATGGTAATCTGTTATAGCAAAAATGAAAAATGAATACAGTCTACTCCCAGATTAATATGATCAGTCAGCATCAGTTCTTAACTGGTTTTTATTTTGTGTTTCCCCTTTTGGATGAAAGGATGTGTTAGGGGTCTTATTATACCATGGAGTGTTAACTACCTCAAAGGGGCCTTCAATATCACAAAGTGATGCAATCTGGAAGGCGCATAAATGTTATGATTTTCTAAGTCTCATACAGCTAGGTGATAGTGATAATTCTAACCCATTTCTCTGGATTTCAGCCGAATTGCCTTTTACCCCATGATGTTTCTCAGTCTCTCAGATATGACCAACTGTAGATGACTCTACTGAACAGCCAGTAACAACTCCTTTTGTCCTTGCCATACTGTGCTAGGAGCTGTGAAAGCCTCTAGGCTCCCTTGCACATGATACGGTATGAAGCCTAGTTCTGGCCAATTAATACAAGTCAGCCAGTACACCTCCCCTTTCCTCTTTTTTTTCTACCATCATTGAAGTCTAGATCTCCACCATCTAACTTTCAGTAATCAGGAAAAGACCACAAGAATGTCAGAGATGCTGGCCTTGACGTCAGTGAGTCTCTGAACCAGTTTTCTAGTTATGCAAGAAAAATAAACTATTTGCTTAAGCTACTGCTAATTATTTATTCCATAATTTGTTGCCAGGGCATTCCTAACAAATAATATCCAACTTCATCTTCACTTATACCCTGCCCTCTGTATTTTTTCCAGTATAATCCTACCTATCCTTGCTCTACGTCCCTCATGCAGCCCCCTTTATTGTGAGGGTCCATGGCAACCTATTCCTCCCAACCTCTCCAGCACCATCCCAGCCAACTGACTGATCTTTTATTTCGTATTTTCCTCTTACTGCTTCACGTGGGTCAGCCTGGATGCTACTTACAGAACAGTACCATCCAGTGGAACTTTCTGCTGCCAGGGCCCATGGCAGTCTGCCCCAAGATATCTTAAAATGACATATTGATTATTTTGAATTAAAATCACTTGAGAAGTAGCAGGAGGGTGAGGAGCTCTCTGACTCTCCTCTAGCCCCCTAAAAATAGGAAATAAATCTTCCTAATGGGCTGAGGAGAGGCAAACTTATGACAAGAGTTATAAACTCCAGAGTTGAAAGAGCCCATCTCGTTAACTACCTAAACCAAACCTTGATTAGATTCCTTTGTAGTGAGAACTGACTTTCTTTGTCTTGTCCATTTCTCACAAGTTGAGTTTCTTTGTCTAAAAAGTTTTAAAAGGTGCCTCCTTTTATGAGCTAAGCATCATACTATGATCCTCTCATGTGCAGGTATTAACTTGTTTTTTTCCCTCCTGTTAATCTAGTCTTGTGTCAATTTTATTATTTTTTTTTATTCAACCATAGAACTAAAGAAGGGTAAAAGGGGTAAATTCTCCACCTCACTAACACTACCATGAGGGAAATTTCTATACCTTTGCAGTCCAACAAAATAGTCACTAGCCACTTGTGGCCATTGAGCACTTGAAGTGTGACTTGGCACTAAGGAATCAAGCTTTTAATTTTATTTAATTTCATTTTCAGTATCCAGCTATGGCAAGTGGCTACCATCTTGGCCAGCCCAGTACTAAAGTTGCAGTTCCTTAAAAAAAACAACACTGATTAATAATTTCTTTTGCTTCTAGCAAAGGGGTACATAATAAATCATCCTTAGATGACTGTTAATTACTCCACATTGCTTTCAGCTGTAGCTACTAATCCATATCCAACAGGAAATGGACAGGAAGGAACAGAAGTTTTTTAGTGCAACAATAGGGAAAGGTGGGGACTGCAGGGAGCTGCCTAAAGGGAAGCAGTGGTTTTCACTGCCACGTTGAAGTGAGAACCAATGTGGTCAAATATTCCCATTTTTTTCCCCAGAAAATCTGGAAATTGGGACATATGGCTAAAAATGTCAGATTTTTAAAATGTTGACAATTAATTCAAAATTTAAAAGAAAATAGCCCTGGGTAGCACATATAAAAGATATATGTTGGCCAGATATACTTGGAGGACCAGCAGTTTGAGACCTGGCCTGTGACCCCCAAGATAAATTTTTCATTCTTTCCAACCTGGTAAGCTGCTGACATTCCAGGCTGGCCTCCTGCTGTTTAACCTTAGTGTCCTCTGCTCTAGCAACCTGGGACCATGTGCAGTTTCCCAAACACATACTGCACTTTTATACCTTTATGCCTCTGTTTCTGTCATTGTCATTGCCTCTACAACACCCTTCCCCTATGCAAGCCTCATCCCCATTGTCTTCACAGAAAAATCCTGTTCTTTAGGCCTCAGCTCAGAAGTCTTTGCTACTAAAAGTCTTCTCTGAATCTGCACAAAATCAAAAGTCTAACATAGCCTGTTGCACAGACAGCTACTGTTTTATTTCATATATAATATTAGACAAAGTTGCTTACTAACCAGCTTTAGTGACCATTACTGCTGGTTTCTAAGCACTGTGCTAGGTGACTTGCACAGCTGACTGTGCTAAAGGACTTGTATAACTTACTACCTGTTCTCCCCAGGGTTAAATAACTCTCTGCTGCTACTTCCTTCTCTGTAAAGGGAAGGCACTGATAATAACAATGATGAAGAATAAAAGAAATATTTCATGTCATCTGCTTAGTAGAGTAGCTGTAGCATGGTAAGCACACAGTAAGTGTCTGCCCTCATTGTCATTTCTTATCCTGAAATATATCATGCAGTGATACTCATATGATCATGTGGTCTGACTTAGAACTTGAGTCAGACTATTCAACTAACTTAAGATCTAAATTTGATGGAAAATCCATGCAACTGTCTTAACCTGCAGTAGCATGTAGATAAAATAATTTTGTACATATAGAATTTTTCTTTATAGAAATGCTATGACTTAATATTATGATTTTGTTTTCTTTTAATCCTTACACAAGAGTACTTTTTAAACTGATTTGAGAGAGAGAGAAAGAGAGATGCAAGAGAGAAATATTGATTGGCCATCTCCCACAAGTTCCCTGATCAGGGCTTACATCCAGGGTGTACAGGATGATGCTTCAACCAACTGAGCAATGCAGCCAGAGCTTAATATTATCAGCATTATTTTTCAGATTAAAAAACTGAAACACAAGTAGTGATCTGTCCAAAGTCACATGAGTATTGGAGCAGGATTTAAACTGAGGTCTGTTTGGAATTGAAGCCCAACCATACTAAAAGCCCAGGAGATGGACTGATAATCTATTTTACAGGCTGGGAGAGGGACTAAAACCAGGATTGGCTACATGACTTGGCAACTGTTACAGTGTCAGAGCAGGGACCCAGGTCTCCTGACTTGAGCATCTTCTTCCATTGTAGCCAGATGCCTCTCCCTGTCTTAGAAACCATTTGCATTCTGGCCACCTTAAAGGAGGGATAAGAGCTTCTGAGAGGCCTTTAATTTCCTTAAGACATAGTCTTTTGGAAGAATAGCCTAGAGCAGACCCAAGGATTATCCTGCATGGCACTCAAACTCTGAAGATGCCACAAGGTATAGCTGCCCTCCATGACAGACAGGCCAAACGGGTAGAGCCACTGACCTGTCTTCAAAGACAACCAGCAGACCTCTGGAAAGACTCAGCTCAGCTCATTCCTTTTTCCTGGACCTTTGAAAACCTAGAATATACACACACAAAAATCTGTTTCATGTCAAAAATAGCAGGACCTGTGTCTCTCAGAAGACTACTTTCATTTCTTGAAAGAAAAGCATTCATAATGCTGTGAGGTTTTTGTCTTTTGAGAATTCTTAAGAGTGGGTAGAAAGTCACAATAAATCCTTTTTTCTTGGTGAAGATAGATTTATTTTATTTTTCATTTTTCTATTGTGGTAAGAACCTTTAATATGAGATCTATTTTCCTAACAAAGTTTAAATGCACAGTAGAGTATTCTTAACTGTAGGCACAATGTTGTAATATAGCAGATCTCTAGAACTTATTCATTGTGTAGAGCTGAAACTTTATACTGTTGAAAAGCAACACCTCATTTCGCCTACCGTGAAGCCTCTGGCAAACACTCTTTTACTTGCTATTTCTATGAGTTTGACTATTTTAGATACTTCATATAATTGGAATCATGCAGTATATGTCCTTCTGTGACTGGCTAATTTCACTTAGCATAATGTCCTCCAGGTTTATCCACATCGTCACATATGTCAGGATTTTCTTTTTTTTTTTTTAAGATTTTATTTATTTATTTTTTAGACAGAATGGAAGGGAAGGAGAAAAAGAGGGAGAGAAACATCAGTGTGTGGTTGCCTGTTGTGCGTCCCCTACCAGGGACCCAGCCCGCAACCCAGGCATGTGCCCTGACCGGGAATAGAACCAGCAACACTTTGGTTCACAGGCCGGCACTCAGTCTGATGACCAACACTAGCCAGGGCAGGATTTTCTTTTGTTTTTAAATATAGATATCACATTTTCTTTATCCATTCACCTGTTGATAAACAATTTAGATTATTTCCACATCTTGGCTATTGTGAGTAATGCTATAATGAACATAGAAGTGCTATCTCTTCAAGATCCTGGTTTTAATTCTTTTGGATATATATCCAGAAGTGGGCTTGTTGGATCATATGATAGTACTATTTTTGAATTTTTGAGGAACTTAGATACTCTTTTCCATAGTAAGCATACCATTTTACATTCCCACCAACACTACTGGAGTTCCAATTTCTTCACATCCTTACTAACACTTGTTATACTTGTCATCTTTAGTTGTTGTTGTTGTTAATTGCTATCCTAAAAAGGGTGAGATACTATATTGGGAACTGCCCTGCCTGGTTTCAGGAACTGTAACCTCCCATGGCTAAAGCTGAGTAAGAGACCTTGGGACCATAAGCCAGTAAGGAGACAAAGCTTATCGTCCTGGCAGGGTCACCACTTCTGCTTCCTTTTACTTCACCCTGCTTAGCCCTGAGTGGATGACTGGTTAGCCAATGACAGATAAGATTCTTCAAGGGAAGGATGACCTAACACAGGCATGGTTGCAAAGTGACCCTCAGGGAAGGACTTGGGGGCTACAGAAAAAGGGAGTGATGGACCCTCACCCCTTGACTTTGACATAGCCTGAGTCCTCATTTTGTCTGCAAGAAGTCTCCTAATCTCTCGGCTGCATTACTTCCCCTGCCTGACTTAAGCCTGAAACAATGCAGGAGGTAGGTGTGGCCCTGGGCTGGAACAGGCAGTTCCCCGGGTGATCAGGCCTAAGAAAGAATGCATAAAATCCCATGAAACCTGCTTTGCTAAGAATGTCCTGAATTTTCTGGTAAGTGTCCAAGCATAAAATGAGTTTGTTTCCCAAAATTTTATGGCCCTTTAGTTTCACCCTGACTCGGAATAAGCCCTCATAGTTCTTTGAATGTTATCTATTGTTTGATCATCACTGCCTGACAATGATTGATGAGCTTTACCTGTATTCCTGTGCAAATTGAACCCAATAAAAGCCCATTGAGGAACAGGCCTATGGCCCTTCTCATTTGAGAGATTGGCCACCTCTCCTTCTCCCCAAGCAGATCATATCTTGGTAGACTTATCCTCATCTGTAGTGGAAAGGAGGGAGTGCTCTGCAGGCTGAGCACCCCCAACCCCAACACACACAGATATCTCATTGTGATTTTGATTTACAGTTCTCTGACGATTAGTGAACATTTTAAAAATATACCTGTTGGCCATTTGTATGTCTTCTTTAGAGAAATGTATCTTCAAGTCTCTTGCTTATTTTTAAATTGAGTTATTTTTTGTGCTTTGAGACATAGGGGTTTCCTACATATTTTGGATATTAACACCTTTCAGCTATGTGGTTAGCAAATACTTTCTCCCATTTCATAGCTTGTGTTTTCACTCCATTGATTATTTGCTGTGCAGAGCCTTTCAGTTTGATATAGTCCCACTTGCTTTTTTTGCTTCCTTGATTGTGCTTTTGGCATCAAGAAATCATTGTCTAAACTATCATCATAGAGCTCTTCCAGATGTTTTCTTCTAGGAATTTTATCAAAAATGAAAACAACATATTAAAACTTATGGATATAGCAAAGTAGTACTAAGAAGTTTAGAGTAATAAATGCCTACATCAAAAAAAAAAAGAAGATGAAAGAACTGAAATAACTTTATATGTGAAGAAACTAGAGAGAGAAGAATTAAACATACAGTTATCAGAAGAACAAATTATGAGCCATGGCCGGGTGGTTCAGTTGGTTGGAATACATCAAATGATGGTGGGTTTGATCCCCATTCAGGGCACATACCTAAGTTGCAGGTTTGAACTCTGGTCAGGGGAGCTGATGTCTCTCTCTCTCCTCCTCTCTATTCCTCTGTCTCTAAAATTAATAAACATATCCTCGAGTGAGGATTTAAAAAATAATGAAGATTAGAACACACATAAATAAAATAGGAAATTGAAAAACAATACAAAATAAAACTGAGTGTTTTGTAAAACAAAACTTGTATATGCTTAGTTAATTAAGAAAAAAGTAAGAAAAATAAATAAAATAAAAATTTAAGAAGAGACATTACAACTGATGCTACAGAAGTAAGAAGGATCATAGAGACTCTTATGAACAATTACACCAACAAATTGGTTAGCCTAGAGAAATGGATAAATTCCTAGAACCACACATCACATCAAGATTAAATCATCATGAAATAGAATATCTAAACAAACCAATAATGAGCAAGAAGATGGAACCAGTGACCAAAAACCTCCCAATAATAAAAAGCCCAGGACCAGATGGCTTCATTGGTGAATTCTACCATTTAAAGAAGAATTAACAATAATCACTCCCAAACTTTTCCAGAAAGTTAAAAAGAGTGAACACTCCCAAACACATTTTATAAGGCCAGCATTACACTGTCACCAAAGCCACAGAAAAACACTATAAGGAAAGAAAACTAACACCAATATCTGTACTAAGTATACTAACATTAATTTTATTTTTTCAACAAAATAATAGCAAACCACATCCAAAAGCACACTAATAGACTCATGTACCATGACTAAGTGGGATTTATCTCAGGAGTGCAAGGATGATTCAAATATGCAAATCAATTAATGTGATATACCATTATGAAAGAAACAGATTGTAAGATAAAAATCACATAATCATCTCAGTAAAGGCAGGAAGGGCATTTGACAAAAATTCAAAATACTTTCACAGTAAAAACTCTCAAGAACTTAGATACAGAAGGACTTCACTTCAACAAAGTAAAGGGCCATATATGAGAAGTCCATTGAGTATGACTACCATCATATTCAATGGTGAAAATCTGAAAGCTTTTCTTTTAAGATCAGGAACAAGGCAAGGATGCTCGCTCTTACCACTTCTATTCAACATAGCACTAGAAGACCTAGCCAGGTCAATTTCATCCTCAAATCATACAAATCAAGAAGAAAGAAGTGGAATTTCCTTTGTTCACAGAGGATGTATCTTATATGTACAAAACCCAAAGCCTCCACCAAAAAAGTATTAGAACTAGTAATTTAATTATGTACAGTTAGAAGATACAGTCAACATACAATAACCAATTGCATTATGCACTAAAAACAAACTATCAGAAAAATGTATAAAGAAAACAATCCCATTTATGATAGCATTAAAAAATCAAATGCTTAGGTATAAGTTTAACCAAGGAGGTGAAAGACTTGTAACTTGAAAACTACATACATGAATAAAAGAAATTAATGAAGATACAAATAAATGGATTGGTATCCATACTCATGGAATATAAGACTTACTCTTGTTAAAATGTCCATACTACCCAAAATGAGCTACAGATTCAATGCAATACTTATCAAAATCCCAAAGTAATTTTTTTCACAGAATTAGAAAAAAACATTCTAAAATTCATATGGAGTCACAAAACATCCCAAACACACAAAACAATCTTAAGAAAGGGAAACAAAACTGGAGGTATCACACTTCCTGATTTTAAAATGTATTACAAATCTACAGTAATTAAAACAGTATGGTGCTCAGTGAAAGAAATTATCAACAAAATGGAAAAGTAACCTACTGAGTGAGAGAACACATTCATCAATGGTACTTCTGATAAGGAGTTAATATCCAATGTGTATGAAGAACTCATATAACTCAACATAAAAACAAACAAGAAAATAATCCAATTAAAAAATAGGTAGAGGACCTGAATAAATACTTCTTCAAAGAAGACATGCAAATGCCAATAGACATATGGAAAAATTCTCAACATTACTAATCATTAGAGGAATACAAATTAAAACCACAATGAGATATCACCTCACAGTTGTCAGAATGGCTGTCATCAATAAATCAAAAAATAACATATGTTGGCAAGGATGTGGAAAAAAGGGAACCCTTGTGCACTATTGGTGTGAATGCAGACTGGTGCTGCCACTGTGGAAAACAGTACAGAGTTTCATCAAAAAATTAAAAATGGTACTGCCTCATGACCCAGCAATTCCACTGCTGGGAGTATATCCTAAGAATCCTGAAACACCAATTCAAAAGAATATATGCACTTCTATGTTCATAGCAGCATTATTTATAATAGCCAAGATCTGGAAACAACCTATGTGCCTAAGTGGATAAAAAAGCTGTAGTACATATACACAATGGAACACTATGCAGCAGTAAAAAAGAAGAACCTCTTACCTTTTGCAACAGCAGGGATAGAGCTAGAAGTTATTATACGAAGCGAAATAAGCCAGTCAGTGAAGACAAATACCATATGACTTCACTTATATGTGGAATCTAATGAACAAAATAGAATCAGAGGCATAGAAACACTGAATAGCCTGACAGCTGTCAGAGGCGGGGAGGAGAATAGCCAAAGGGATTCCCCAAAGAATATATATGTATCACCCATGGACATGGACAATGGTGTTGAGATTGCCTGAGGGAGTGGGGGGGGTTAAGTGGAGGAGGTAAAGAAGGAAAAATGAGGACAATTTTAACAACATAAACAATAAAATATAATTAAAAAACAGTATAGAGTTTCCTCAAAAAATTAAAAATTGTACTGTGTTACAACCCAGTGATTCTGTTATGGTAGAATGAGTGGCCAGAGGGGAAATAAAGCCAGGGCCCTCACCGTTGCAATCTAACAAGGAACTTAGTACAGGAGGCTAAAAACAAAAGCTCACACATTGACTCAGTAATTCTGAGCCCTGTCTGGTAAGGCTTCCACGCATTCTGAACAACGCAAGTAAACTATGATAGTGGAGGGAGAGGAAGCCCTTGAAAGTCTATGTATATCATCTCCACTAGCTGGGAAAAGGAAAACCTTGAGACCGTATATTTATCCCAAGGCCTAGAAGGGAGAAGGGGAGGAGGTTTACAGTGCGCAAAGAAAGGGTCTATAAACAGTTAACTGCCTGCCTCCTGTCACGTATGCAAAATGAACAAACAGAGTCTGCAGCAAGGTAAGGATTTGGGCTAACAGACATCCATACTTATGTTTGGGTAGTCACATCTCTCTGGCAAAGCTGGTACCACCTTTACTCGTCAATCAATATGTAACTTCTTTACCTCCACCCACTAACTGTGTAAGCCCTCAGAACAAAGGACTCACTCTTTTTTGGCCACCCAGCTTTTAGCCACCTGGCCTCTGGCTACCTGGGTACTAACTGCCCTTGCTCTAGCCACCCTTGCTTTTGCTTTCCTATTAAAACTTAATATTAATAAAGTTTGCTTGCCCACTAGTACATTCACTGATCTGTAATTTTTTACTGTGTCAGTGAGAAGAATCAAGTTTCTGGGAGTTTCTCCCATAACAATTCCACTTCTGGGTATATATCTGAAGAAATCTAAAATATTAATTGAAAATAATATATGCGCCCTTGTGTTCATTGCAGCATTATTTACAACAGTCAAAATATGGAAGCAAACCAGTGCTGATCAACAAGTGTATAAAAAATGATATATACAATGGATTATTACTCGGCTATAAGAAGAAAGAAATTTTACCATTTGCAATAGCATGGATAGACCTAGAGGTTATTATGCTAAGTGAAATAAATTAATCAGAGAAAGACAAATACCATATGATCTCACTTGTATGTGGAATCCAAAGAACAAAATAAACAAATAAACAAATTGAAGCAGACTCATAGATATAGAGAATAGAACGATGGTAGCCAGAGGGGAGGGTGGTTAGGAGACTGAGTGAAAACAGTGAAGGAATAGAGAAGAAAAAATTGGTAGTTATAAATTAATCATGGGAATGTGAAGTATGGCATATGGAATATAGTCAATAATATGATAATAACTATATATGGTGCCAGCTGGGTACTGGAAATATTGGAGGGCAGGGGTTCCCAACCCTTGGGCTGTGGACTGGTACTGATCTGTAGCCTGTTAGGAACCGGGTTGCACAGCAGGTGGTGAGTGGCAGGCAAGGGAGCAAAGCTTCACTTGAATTACCACCTGACCTCCTATTCCTGTCTCACTCTGTCCTCCAGCCCCACACTGGTCCATGGAAAAATTGTCTTCCACGAAACCGGTCCCTAGTGCCAAAAAGGTTGGAGACCACTATTAAAGAGAATAGTTTGTAAAGTATATGATTGTCTAACCACTACACTGTACAACTGAAACTAATGCAAAATAATCTTGGATGTAAACTGTAATTTTAAAAAAGTAAAATAAACTTAAAAACAAACTGGTATGGTGCTGGCATAAAAATAGAACTATAGACAAATAATACAGAATAGAAAACCCAGAAATAAAACCGGGCAATATGGTTAAACTTGATTTTTTTTTTTTAATTTTTTTAAAAGAATTTTATTTATTTTTTTTTAAAGATTTTATTTATTTTTAGAGAGGGGAAGGGAGGGAGAAAGAGAAGGAGAGAAACAGCAATGTATGGTTGACTCTCACATGGCCCTCACCGGGGACCTGGCCCGCAACCCAGGCATGTGCCCTGACTGGGAATCGAACCAGGACCGTTTGGTTCCCAGTCCGTGCTCAATCCACTGAGCTATACCAGCCAGGGCTGGTTAAACTTGATCTTTGACAAAGGAGCCAAGAACACAATGAGGAAAGACAGGCCTCTTCATGAGATGGTATTCAGAAAATTAGATATTCACCTGCAAAAGAAGGAAATTGGAACTTTATGTTACACCATACACAAAAATCAATTCATAAGGCTATCAGCTGGTATCCCAAAAGAAACCTTAGGGGCAGAAGGGGCTGGAGAGAAGTAATCCAAGTCATGAAAGGCAAGGACCTACATCCAAGATTACTCTACCCAGCAAAGCTATTATTTAGAAGGGAAGGGCAGATAAAGTGCTTCCCAGATAAGGTTAAGTTAAAGGAATTCACCATCACCAGGCTCTTATTATGTGAAATGATAAAAGGACTGATCTAAGAAATAGAAGATCAAAAACTGTGAACAGCAAAATGACAACAAACTCACAACTATCAACAACTGAACCTAAAAATCAAAAACAAACTGAGCAAACAACTAGAATAGGAACAGAATCACAGAAATGGAGACCACATAGAAGGTTATCAGTAGGGAGGGAGAGGGAGAATGAGGGAAAAGGTACAGGGAATATGAAGATGCAGAATAAGTAGGCACAAAATAGACAGGGGAAGGTTAAGAATAGTATAGGAAATGTAGAAGCCAAAGAACTTATATGTATGACCCATGGACATGAACTATGGGGGGTGGAATGCTGGAGGGTGAAGGAGGTGGTGCAAGGAGGAGGGGAATAAAAGGGAGAAACAAATTGGGACAACTATAATAGCTTATTCAATAAAATATGCTTTAAAAAAAGTAAATAAATTTTTTAAATTAAAAAATAAAAAATACTTCAAAGTTAAAAAAGGTATTAAGGATTAAAATGTAAAAATGAATTTAGATAAACTAATAAAGTGATAACACAAATCATATGTTGGTGTGCATACATTCTGAAATTTAATATTCTACAGCATATCTTCATCTCTTAAGAAAAACAGTTGTTACAGTTTTCTCATGAAACAGCCTTCATTTCTTCCTTCTCTTTGCAATCAAGCTCAATCAATTCTGTGAGCATCCTGATTACCAGTGTTTTGAACTCTGCATCAGGTAGGTTGTCTATCTCCTCGTGGCTTAGCTCTTTTTCTAGAGTTTTTTTTTTTTTTTTTTTAAAGATTTTATTTCTTTTCAGAGAGAGGAGAAGGGAGGGAGAAAGAGCAATGTATGGTTGCCTCTCACATGGCCCTCACTGGGGACCTGGCCTGCAACCCAGGCATGTGCCCCGACTGGGAATTGAACCGGGACCCTCTGGTTCCCAGCCCGCACTCAATCCACTGAGCTACACCAGCTGGGTGCTCTTTTTCTAGAGTTTTAATCTGTTCTTTCATTTGGGTCACATTTCTCTGTCTTGGTGCACCTGTCACATTGTAAGGGGTGGAACCTTAAGTATTCACAAGGGCGGGGTAACCCCTGTTGTTGTGTTGTGGTGCTGTATGTGGGGGACGGGGTCAGAGAGGGAACAATGCGGCTCATTCTGCTCTAGCCCTACTTTCCAACAAACTCTCCTGTGAGACGAGGAGTTTCTCCTGGCTTCGCAACCTCCTAGGATTTTACAGCTAGAGATTTTGATTCTTTAGTTTCCTGGTCAGCCAGACCCCGCCTTGCCTGTGTGGTCTGCCACCTTGCTGTCCGTTCTCTTCACCCAATTGCCCATTTCCATCCTCCTACCAGTCTGGATGAATGTTTCTTTAACTCTTTGGTTGTTGTAGTTCCATGCAAATTGATTTTCTAGCAGTTCTGGTTGTTTATTTTTTTAAATTGCTTGTTATCCTTCTTTTAGTTCTGTGAGGAAGCAAAGAATTTCTATTTGCCCCTCAATCTTGGTGGGAACTCTGTATGTCCAGTTTTTAAAAATACATATGATACTGTTGTCTTGATGTTTAACTTAAAATATTATGAACACTTTGTGATGAAACTGTTCTACATCTTGCATTTCGTAATAGTCACACAAATCTATACACGTGATAAAATAGCCTAGAATTCAATACACACACACACACACACACACAAATGAGTGCATGTAAAAATGGAGAGATCTGTGTAAGGTTAGGGGATCATATCAGTATCAGTTTTCTGGTTGTGATCTTATACTATAGCTATACAAGATGTTATCATTGGGAAAAACAGGGAAATGAATATACTGGACCTCTCTATATTATGTCTTATAACTATACATAAAACAAAGTATCTCAAAATTAAAAATTTTAAAAGTAACTTGATTCATTATAACACCTTCCTCATGAACAAACATTGTTATACAGTATCTTTTTTAGAATTTTTATAGTACCATATAATATTTACAAAATAGACTTTATTTTTTAGAGCACTTTTAGGTTAACAGCATAATTGAGCAGAAAGTAGAAATTTCCCATATACTCCTTGTCCCCACACATGTACAGCTTTCCCCATTAATAACATCTATCACCAGAATGGTACATTTGTTATGGTTGATGAATGTACATTAACACATCATGATCAACCAAAGTCCACAGTTTACAGTAGGGTTCACTCTTGGTGTTGTATGTTGTCTTGGGTCTGAACAAATGCATAAGGACATATATCTACCATCTTATTAGGGCAGTGAAACTACTCTTTTTTTTTTATTACTTTACTGTTGTTCATTTACAGTTGCCTGCATTTTCCCCCCACCACATCTTCCAACCCCAGCCAAACCCACCTCCCCTCCTTGCTTCCACCCTCTCCCTTGGTTTTGTCCTTGTGTCCTTTATTGTAGTTCCTGAAAACCCTTCCCCCCACTGTCCCCTCCCCCCTCCCCTCTGGTTACTGTCGGATTGTTCTGAATTTTAATGTCTCTGGTTATATTTTGCTTGCTTTTTTCTTTTACTGATTATGTTCTTATATAAGTCCCTTTAACATTTCATACAATAAAGGCTGGGTGATGATGAACTCCTTGAAATTGACCTTATCTGAGAAGCACTTTATCTGCCCTTCCATTCTAAATGAAAACCTTGCCGGATAGAGTATTCTTGGATGTAGGTCCTTGCCTTTCATGACTTGGAATACTTCTGTCCAGCCCCTTCTTGCCTGCAAGGTCTCTTTTGAGAAATCAGCTGACAGTCTTATGGGAATTCCTTTGTAGGTAACTATCTCCTTTTCTCTTGCTGCTTCTAGGATTCTCTCCTTATTTTTATTTTTTTTATTTTATTTTTTTTAAGATTTTTATTTATTTTAGAGAGAGGGGAAGGGAGGGAGACAGAGAGAGAGAGAGAAACAGCAGTGTATGGTTGCCTCTCACATGGCCCTCACTGGGGACCTGGCCCACAACCCAGGCATGTGCCCTGACGGGGAATCGAACCGGGACCCTCTAGTTCCCAGCCCACACTCAATCCACTGAGCTACACCAGCCAGGGCCCTCTCCTTATTTTTAATCTTGGGTAATGTAATTATGATGTGTCTTGGTGTGTTCTTCTTTGGGTCCAACTTCTTTGGGACTTTCTGAGCTTCCTGGACTTCCTGAAAGTCTATTTCCTTCACCAGCTTGGGGAAGTTCTCCTTCATTATTTGTTCAAATAAGTTTTCAATCCCTTGGTCTTCCTCTTCTCCTTCTGGCACACCTGTGACTCGGATGTTGGGACATTTAAGGACGTCCTGGAGGTTCCTAAGCCTCTCCTCAGTTTTTTGAATTCTTGTTTCTTCATGTTTCTTCATTCTTTTCTGGTTGGATGTTTTTTTCTTTCTGCTGGTTCACTCCATTGATTTGAGTCCCAGTTTCCTTCTCATCCCTATTGGTTCCCTGTAGATTTCCCCTCATTTCCTTTATATTATCCTTCATTTGTTCATGTAATTGCGACAATTTTTCTTTGAATTCTGTGAGCATCCCGATTACCAGTGCTTTGAACTGTGCATCTGATAGGTTGGCTAATTCTTCGTCACTTAGTTGTAATTTTTCTGGAGCTTTGATGTGTTCTTTCATTTGGGCCATTTTTTTTTTCTCAGTGCTCCTGTTACTTTAAGGGGTGGAGCCTTATGTGTTCACCAGAATGGGTCAACTCACATCACTATTTTGTGACGCTATCTGTGGGGGCGGGGCAACCCATGCAGTTGTGTTGTGACGGAGCCTGTGGGGGTGGGTCTTGAGAGAACAATGGCGCTTGGTCAGCTCTCCGCACTGCTACCCCCAAGCAAATTGGACCCCCCCCTGCACTGGTTCCGGGTGAGTGGGCGGGTCTGCACAGTTCCAAGTCCCTGTGGGTCTCCCCAAGGAACTCTCCTGTGAGGCCGGGGGTTCCTCCCGCCGCTGCCTCAGCCCCCACAGGTGCCCTCAATTGGTGGTTTGAGGTCTTATTTCCTCGAGTTGGTGGGTTGCTGCTTGGTCCGGTCTGCTCCACTCCCAGCTTTTTCTCCAGGTTTATCTGCATGCGAATGAGGGCCCGCCTGGTCTACCAACCTCAGCCCTGCTGGGTCTGGGTGGGCCGGGTGCTGGCTGCGTTTTGGTCAGGCACGACTGCTGCTGGTCTCTCCCAGCAGCTGCAGTGCTGCCAGTACCACTCCACAAACTGCTGTCCTTCCGTGTGCTCCCCGCCGTGCGCTCTCCACCCTGCTTGCCATGCAGCTTCCCACCCGGCTCTGCCCTGCTTACCAGTCTGGATGAATATGTCTTCTTTAACTCCTTGGTTGTCGGACTTCCACTCAGTTCAATTTTCTGTCAGATCTGGCTGTTTTTGTTTATTTAAATTGCTGTTTTTCCTCTTTTGGTTGTGTGAGGAGGCACAGTGTGTCTACCTATGTCTCCATCTTGCCGGAAGTCCATCGAAACTACTCTTTTTTAAAAGATTTTATGTATTTATTTATTTTTAGAGAGAGGGGATGGGAAGGAGAAAGAGAGGGAGAGAAACATCAATATGTGGTTGCCTCTTGCGTGCCCCCTAGTGGGGACTTGGCCCAAAACCCAGGCATGTGCACTGACTGGGAATCGAACCAGCAATGCTTTGGTTCACAGGCTTGCACGCAATCCACTGAGCTACACCAGCCAGAGCTGAAAGTACTCTTTGTACTACTAAAGGTAGATACAATATCATTTTGAATGTTTGCCTACTTTTCCATTATATAAATATATCATGCTTATTTTAACTAATTCTCTAGTAAATTCCCTTTGTATAGGTCTCAGGGACCATAAACATTGCTCTTTGCAGATATTGCTCTAAATTATGGGCAGATAAAACCAGGAAAGTCCTAGTAATCACCTAATTCTATCACACCATTTTACAGAAGGAAAGAGTAAGGCCCAGAGAGGCAAAGTACTCTGTTTAAGGTCAAAAAAGCAGTTAATGTGAAAGTCTATCTTAGAAACTTGGTCTTTAAACATTCAGGTTTTAGTGTGACATCTCTGAAGAGGTAAAAAAAATCTGTTTAATAAATTATAGAACACTATATAGCCAGAAAATACAGTTAAGTTGCTTAATATGTCCTGACTTGGAAAGAGCAAAAATCTATTATAGGGTAAAAACACCAAGTAGCACAATGGTATAAATAATACAGCAGGTTCATTCAAATGCTTACAAGGCAGGTAGTTAATGTAAATAAGTGAAAGTGGCCTGAATGGGTCATAATAAATTAGGGTGAGCTGTATAAAAAAGTCAAAAGACAATCCTTGAGTAAGTTAACTGTTGCTGGATAAGAATGCAAGCCATGTTGCCACAAGGAAATTTAGGTCTTTATAGAAAAATATATCTTTAAAATTTCACAAGTTTTTAAAAAATGAACAAGCAGACAAAAGAACTATGTAAGCCAAGAAAAACACATTCATGAGGGTGAACCTATTTGTGGGCTACACATGTGACAAGTCTGTGACCGCTGGAGTATGACTCACTTTATATGTAAGAGAAAATCTGGAGGGATAAGCAAGTAATAGCCTTGCTCCTAAAAATGAATATATTGAATATTTGTCTTCTTTTTGTTTTCACAGCACCTAAAATCCATTTTTATGAGTGGGAGAATTACCCACCTTGTTACAGAATCTTTTCCCAAAGGATTCTGAACACCATAGTGGATCTGATGAGTGACTAACTGGCTTCAGGCATCTACATTGTAGACATTCTTGACAAAGCACTGATTCCCATCCCCCACAATTTCACCATGCTACTCAAAATGATGCATGACTTAAAACTTATGAATTGCTTATTGAATTGTTTATTTCTGGAATTTTCCATTTAAAATTTTCAGACTTTAGTTGAACATGGGTAACAGAAATGAAAACGGCAAATAAGGGAGGGCCTACTGTACCTAGAAAATAAAATAGGACCCCAAGTTCAGCTGTAATGGCTTTGAGGAGAATTCAGAGGTCCTGGCAATCACAGTTTCTATGTGAGCTGTGACTAGGCTGGTACTTCCCCAAGCATCTCAGACCTTGAGGGGCCTCTTTGGCCTTCATTGGGAATCACAGCATGTCAGAACTAAAGGAAACTCAGAGGGTCACATCTAACCCTCTCATTTCACAGATTAGCAGGATAAGGACAAGAAAGAAACAACTTTGTAAAAAAGACACAGCAAAGACACACTGGTAAGCATGAACATTTGCCTAAGAACTAATAGGTACCTTTGTTCCCCCTAAAATAACACCAGGTTGCACTAGCCTTCTTCTCTGGCCTTTGGTGCTTGGAGTGGCTGTTGACCAAGGAATTTGAAATCTACTAATCTACAAAATAGTCTGATGGACTTTTTCCAAGGAAGATTTCACATGAAATGTTGAATTTCCTTGTAGTATCTCTCATCAAGTTTTTTGATAAGCCAGTATTAGATTAAAAAGAATATTAATTCATCTATCAATATTCATCCAAATTGATTTGGAGGTAGCAGACACCTTTTAGCTTACATGTTCAGTTCACAGAGATACTCTTTCTCTGAGAAATAATCCTACTCATACTCCACAAGAGTACCGTATCCCCATTCTCTAAACTCAAATATTTGTATCATGTGCCTGTTTCCCTGCTCACAGTTGATTGGACAATGGATGATACCTGGCTGAAGCAGGACCAATCAGATCTCTTTTCTAAGGATTTTGAAATCTGAGAGATTTAGAGAATTAGGCAGTCTGGAAGGCTTTTCTATGAATATGGAAAAGCAAACAAAGCCTGTTGAAGGGAGAATGAGATGGGGAGAGAATGAGAGAGAGAAAGAGAGAGAGGCCAATGGAGGGAGAAACTGGGCTGGGGAAGGAAGGGAGCAACGGAGGAAGAAACAGAGATGAACAGAAAGAAACAGAGCCAGACAGAGTCAAAGATACAGAGAGGGCCAGGGGCAGGGAAAGAGACAAAGAGAGAGAGAATACGAGATTGAAAACTGCTTGAATTTAAAATTTCTTTTTCCAGCCATTTGAGAGGCCCGGCTTCTTTGGGGTTCCATGGGTAACACAGTGTTGTCTCATAATTCTCCCCCTTTATAATTTGAGTTGTTGTTGTTTTCTGTTAATTTTTACTAAGAGTTTTAACTCTAAAGAGCTTGGAACTCATTCAAAAAGCAGTTCTGGTAAAAAAGCAAAAAGAAAGCATACAAGCCAAAAAGTAACACATTATAAATTTTAATACGTTTAGAGAATGCTTATGCTCCTCCGTATCCTCTCAAACACCTAATTATCTAAGGTTAATAACACCTTCATCATCTAAAACAATTTAATTCAGCTCTGAGACTGAAAACATCAAATAAAAGTTCTTTTGATATAATCATATCATGCCTAGAGAAAGTTAATGTATCGAAGTTTGAAGGAAATAGAATGGAGCTTGCCAAAGAGAACTGCATGCTTAGTTAACATGCTAGAACCCAGCCAAAGGTGCTGAAGGCTTCCTTGAGATCGTACCTTTGGAAAACAAAGTGGGAGTCAGGGGATGTCAGTGGGACCCAGCCAGCAGGGAGCAGATGAATAGAGATAAACACATTGTATCATAGCTGCACATTGTGTGTGGCATCACCTGGGCATGCTTTATATTGTGTAGTTACTCCCTGGGACCCCACCTTTGCATCATCACTGATCACACACATCATTCATTTCCATGCTTCCCTCCATCTGTTCCTACCTTTCTTTTTGTCTGCAATACTCTTAGCTAACTCCTTGAAGCATTGCCCGCTCTGGTGCCTTGCCCAGCCACCCTAGACGAATCTGAGCTCCTCTTCCTCTGTTATCTGCATTGCATTTGGCATGATTATATGCTGGGCACTATTCTAGATATTGAAAACAGAGTGATAAGCAAATCCTTGCTCCTCTGGTGTTTGCATTCTACTTTGGGAGAAAGACAGTAGGCAAATAACTAAATAAATATATAATTTTCAGTATTGATGAATGCTTTGGACAAAATTAAACTGTATAAGGTTTTGATTGATGGAGGAGGAAATGGGATATTATTCTAGTAGGTTTCATGTTAGTTGTCCCTGTGTCTGTTCAGCCATCTATGAGCTCTGAGTAGACTCTTCACCTAGCACATAGCAAATGCTCAATAAATCTGAAATAAAATTATGACATTTTGGGACCACCAATTTAGTGTTTCACAGTCAACACTGTGGTCTCCCAGGTTTTACAGACAGCAGGTGAGCCAGAAAGTTAACCAATTTCCCAGTGAATGACTGGGAAATTTATTTTGTTCCCTGAAAAATGTATCATATTTTCTTCTGACTTCACCCAGGAATGTAATTAACAGAAAGCTTTTAGTACTGGTACCAAACATCAATATTCCATTTCTCAGTTTCATAAATAACTGTGTAGACTTGACCCCACATTCCACTTTCACTGGCTTCAATTATTTAATGCCACGCTTTCTGTCCAAAATCTGCTGTTTATGGTGTGTGCGGCTTAATTATTTTTTCAGCCACCAACCCAGCTAGGTTAAAATTTTCAATCCAGCACACCAGGATTTGTTGTCTGACTTCTGTTCCAAATGCTAGTTAATTTGGCTGCGGGGAATCTTGAGGGACTAAATTACTAGACTGAAATAGGATACATTTCACTGAACAAGAATATCCGCTTCATTTCTAATTATAAGCATAAAGATGGAGGTATAGAAAATGCTCAGTAAGTAGGAGAATAGGGACTAGCTAGAGATTGGTTTAAATTTCTATTTTGAAATATAATGTTAAGGTGTTCTTGGACAAATCCCAAATTTCTTCTCTGAAAATAAAGAAAATAATACCTACTTTGCAGTGTTGCTACAACAGTCAAATATAATGTCTGTGAAACACCTAGCAGAGTATTGCACGCATAGTAAGCACCTAAAAAATAAAATTATTAATAGACCCCAATCAAAGTGGTCAATATACTCTGAGATCCCTCACACAACTCCAGGTTCACAACATGAAAAGATTTGTGTAGACTTAAGATCCTCCAAGATGGAAAGCTGAGGATTCCTAGGATTAACTTACACCACAAGTAAACCTCATCTTAATATTAAAACAAATTTTTTAAATTTATTTAAACATTTAAAATCTCAATCATTAAAAAAAAATTTTCAGAACACTCACTAAAACAATGTTATAAACCCACCATTTCTCATTTCATTATAAAGAGCTAATTAAAGTCATAAGATTGAGCCACTGACAAATTCAACATTCCCTCTTTTATTAAATTTCTTTTAATTTTTTATTAAACTTCTTTTTATTTTGTATTTTTTTTCATTCCATTCACCCCCATACACTACACTGTTGTCCAGGTAAATGAGTTATTTTTCTTTTTTCTTTTTTTCCCCGCCATATCACCCCCCAACACCCCCAAAAGCTGTCAGCCTGCTTAATGTTCTCCTTTTTAATTCGCCTTAAACATCTGACTAAGCAACACCTTCTTCTTGGTAGACTCTTCACTTCCTCATTGTTTATGTCCTCAGTTCTAGGCTTTCTCACTAAGACCCTCTTTCATCAATTGTTTCTCAAATGTCATTCCATATGTTAGGAGAAGGAGTAAAGGGAAAGCCCCATTGGTGTGTGGATATTGGGCAGTCAACTAGATTCGTTCCTTAGCTAAGAGACTCACTCTGCTTCAGTAGATTTTTTGGTGGCAGTCAACATAAACAAATTTTGATGATGTTAAATAGTAAAAGGAATTTACTTAGATGAATAAGTAGGGTGATCACAGAATAAAAAAGGAAAAGCTATGAACCAAGTAGTTGAGAAAAAGCCCACAAATCCTAAAATATTTATTAGCTGGTCTTTTACAGAAAAAGTTGAATGGTACCTACTCGAAATAATGGGAATAAATGGACAGTATTTTTAGGATATTAAGGCAAGGCTAGGTCTGTCCCAATCACTTTTGATCCTTATATCTCTTATTTCAAGATTAAAAATCCTCAGAGAGAAAGTCTGGTGGACTAAATGTGGGTCACATGCCCAGACTGTTCTCAGGGGAGGGTTGGATTCCTTTACTCATTTTCCCACTAGGCAGAATCCAACTGGCGAGGCCCAGTGCCCCCAGGTAAACTCCAGGAGCTGTTACTGAAGAAAGGAGAATAAGTACCAGGCAGGCAAAAACAGCAGATGCCCAGCACACACACCCCCACATGGCAGCATTGCAGCAGATTCAGATTCATGTTTCAGTAAAATTAAAATATGTAGACACCTGCTATAAGTCTTGGAGCTTCAGGTTGTTCACAAATAGTCAAAAACAGAAATGATAACTTTGAATTCCAAGGGTTTACTATGTTCCATTTCTCCTGGTCCCAAAGGCATTAGGAATAGTAATGAGGGTAAAACCAAACAAGAGCTCTGAGCAGGCATGACACTGATAAGCAAATCATGTCACCTCCCTGAGACCAAGTTTCCCCAACCTTCCCAGCCTACCTAACAGAACTGTAATGAGTTTCAGGGTCAGGAATAGACTAGGTAATCCTTAAGTACTTCTAAAATGATTGAGGATCTCATATGAAAAAACAGGCATTATGTATGGAAAACCATTAGACAAAAGTAAGGCATGATTAAAAATCTAAAGAAAGTCATTTATTTCAGGATTTGACTGTCTGTAAATGCAATATGCCACAGTTTACAAGAATTTCTTTGCTTGTTGATCTTTTTTTTCCCCTGTATCTTACAAGTAGTAAGACTCTTTCTTCTCTTTCTTTCTTGGGAGTTGACAGTGCCTGAAGCTCAGTTCATTGGAATAGTTTTTACAAAAGTTTTACAGGCTTGATTCCTCTCCATAACACCAGCTCCTTAACTCCACCCTCCCAGGTCAGCATCACTCTCACCACCCCAGCAATCCACCTACTTTCACGTTACTCAGTGATGGTTGTTAGTCTGATGATTTTGTATTCCTACCAGAACTCCTAAAACCCCAGCATAGAAGCCCCAAGACTAACCACTGCTTTGGGCATCATCTAATGGTAATAAACAGCCACAAGCCCCTAATGCTGTGTCAAGCATCCTGTTAAGACTGTATATTTAAGACTGTAAAAAATAAATTATAATATAAAATAAAAAATATATAATTTATATATAAATTAAAATATATATATATAATTTACTTGGTACAAGGTACTTAGCATCATTTCACAAATGGGAAAACTAAGACAAAGAGAAATTACACAATGGCCTCAAGGTCACAGAGCTCGTAAGTGCTGGCACTTGGATTCAAATCCAGACTGGCTCAAACAGGGGTCCTTTGGGAACAGTGCTTTATCATCTAAGTCATAAGTAGTATCAAATAGAAGGAAAGCATTAATGTTATGCAGTCAGGGAAAAGGTAAATATGGAAAACAATAAAAACTTCACTTTAAGTAAATTTCCTTTAACTGAATCACAAAATAATATGAGAAGTAGGAATGCAGAGCATCACTA
This sequence comes from Micronycteris hirsuta, assembly GCA_004026765.1. Lineage (NCBI taxonomy): Eukaryota > Metazoa > Chordata > Mammalia > Chiroptera > Phyllostomidae > Micronycteris > Micronycteris hirsuta. The sequence goes on along the minus strand of PVJI01012588.1, from coordinate 17,793 downwards.
GGTGGCATCAACTGCTGATAGAGACCTGTAGAAATGCTAGTTACTTGCCACCCCCACATGTAGACTCAGCAGGTCAAATGAGTGAAGTGCTTCTGAAACCTGTGTTGCATGTTTCTCCTTTAGGCTGAGTATTCAGCAGAACTTATTCTAGTCCTGTCTAACTAGCCACCATCATTACCACTTCTTATCAGTGTTTTTGGACTTAGGGAGGAAGGAAGGAAGGAAGGAAGGAAGGAAGGAAGGAAGGAAGGAAGGAAGGAAGGAAGGAAGGAAGGAAGGAGTTCCATCAGTTGCCCTCTCCACAGACAGAGCAACACTGCATCTGCCTGAAAACTATGTCTTACCTTCAGGTCAATGGTGTTTGAGTTGAACAGGCTACTTGTATGGGAATATTTGAGAGGAAATGTAGAAGACTTGATGCTAGCCTGAAAGACAATCACTCATCCTGCCAGCCATGGCGTGACTAAGCTAAGCAGCAGAGCAATGACAGCAGTATCTGGCTTTTCACCCAAACTGCTCCAGAGGGCATTTAGAAGCATGATTCTGCATTCTCATGACCTTCATACTTCTCTAGTCCACTTGAATGTGAACTTCAACATGCTATAATAGTGTATTTTATTTCTCTTGCATATTTATTCCAGCTCCCCACTTCTGTAAATAGCAGAACTACCCCTCTAATTGCTCAAGATAGAAACCTTGGCATTCCCTTTTTCCTTTCCCAATTATAATTATGATATATCCTGTCAGTTCCATCTCCAAAATAAACTTGAATCCATGTAATTTCCACTATTTCTCTGCCAGTCCACTAACCTGAGCCACCCTGCCCCTCCATAATAGCTTCCTCTATCAGTTTGTGATATTTACAAGCCAAGAGAAAGAGTGACCTTTATAAAGCATGATACCAGGTCCCATCATTCTCCTGCTTCAAAGCCTTCAGTTACTCTCCATGGCTCTTAGAATCAAAGGCAAATCCCTTCATGGCTGACATAATGCTTACCTCCTTTGCCTGCCCTTTCTCTTCCTAAGGACCCTCTAGGGAAGGTTCACTTGGCTTCCTGGAGGTGCTTTCTGCTTAAACCTTCCTGTGAACCCTCTATCTACTGTCCTCCTTCCATACTACCCTCTAGATTTAATTTCCCATACCAGGTAGTTTACCAGGTCATCTCACCCTGTTTCCTGCTCTCACTGTGTTCCTCACCTTTATAGCAGTTAGTAAAGAGATAGTAGCTGAGCAAGTAGCTTCCTTGCTCAATATACCTCTCCCATCTCAGACTGCCAGCTCCAAAAAGATAGGGGGACCTCTCCTGTCCATTTGCCAATGAACTCCAGCTCTGAATACAGTGCCCAGCTCACACTAAACACTCAATAAATGCTAAATTAGTAAATAAGGAATGCCTACATCTACCTTTGGTTCTTCGTGGTTTCTATTGTTGCATTTATTGCCTTTTCAATTTCTTTCCCCTATCTGCTTAGAGAGTTATAGTGTGCAAAACCCTTTCATTGTCTTTTCCTCATCTGTGAAGAAAGCAGAGAAACTGAGCTCATCCTTCTCATACATCTGAAGAAAACAAGTTTCAGGTGGTTTAAGGAACTTGCTTAGGCTGAAGAACAGCTAGTATGTATGGGACAGAACCAAAACTGGAACCCATAATTTCCGAAAGCCTCACTCAACACATGACTAAGTGGTTAGTTGTTATCAACAAAGAATTAAAAATACATGGAAATACAAGAAGAGGATATTTAAATAGAGATAGGAAAAGGCATAACTCCCATTTTGCCTTATTTATGCATTGTTTGTCTTCTCAGGTTAACAAGCAAATCAGGCTCATTTATGCATTCCATTCCAAGCAAAGCTAGACAATACAACCTGTCTCTGGGATTTTATAATTGGAAACTCTTTTTAGGTTTTAGAGAGATTTATTACAAGTGAGGCGTTATTGTGGGTAATAAAGCCTTACATTGACTGTAGCAATGATGGAAAGTAATTAAAAAGCTGTGGCCATACTAGATTTTAATTAGTGTAATGGACATTTCTAAAATCCAGGAGCTATACCCATTCATTATTCTGTTAGAGTTCCATATTCTCTAAAATATTACTATGTAAAAGTATGTCTCAAGACATAATGGCTACATATAATGGATTATTTTAAACATGAACATTACTTTAAATTTTGTGTGAGGACAGTTAATATTTTCAGAAATATCATGTAGGTAATTTTTCACAAAAAGTTTCTGCTGTCACAGATCCACACTAGCCCCTTATCCCTTTGTCCCTTGTTCTACAAGTTTTTATCCCTTTGTAACTTGTAGAAAAAGTACACCAGTACCATATTCTGAGCATGGCTATTTAAATATCATGATTAATTGATCCATTCATTTTTTTTTCTTTGAAATTAAAACAACTTATGCAAAACAAGGTGCCCTCCCCATTTTCACTTCTTGACTCAACCAACAAAAATCTAATTCACAAAAACAAATATTTCAGATAAAAAATGTCAAAAAGGAATGATCTTGTTTATCTATCCGTAACAACTGAATCATCAACTTAGATTATCTGTAGGTTATCTGTAAAAATGGATGCTAACAATTTCACCCATACTTGTATGTACATGTCACTACTCTCACCATGAGGTGGAAACTATTCTCCCTCTCTTGAATCTAGTCTGGCCCTGTTAGTCACTTTGCCCAATAGAATGTAACAGAAGTGGCATCACGAATATTTAACAATAAGGCCTTAAGGATTTTTGCAGCGTTTTGTTTTGTCTTCTTGGGATCTAGTTCCCATGTAAAGGAGCTCAGGTGATGATACTAAATGATGACAGCCATATGGAAAGAGGGAGGCCCAGCCAGCCCCAGCTTGCCATTCCAGGTGAAGCAGTAGACACATGAGTAAATCTCAGATGTTCTAGCTCTCTCTGAATTCTCAGATCAATGATGCCACATGTGTGTCCTTGACCAGTCAACACCACATAAAGTACTGAGAAGCTACACCCACTAGCCATGCTCAAATTTCAGAATCATAAAAAAAGAAATGGTTAATTTTTAAACCACTATATTTAGGGATGTTTTATGGAGCAACAGATAATTGAAGCACTAAGATAATCACATTTATTTTTGTGTCATGTGGACATAGACTAAGCTTGTCGGTTCACTATACATTTATTGAGCAACTACTGAGTGCTAAGGGTACAAAGATGATTGATAGACAGTTCTAGTCTTTAATGACATCTTGTTTAAAGGAAGATATAAAAGTAGAATCATAAAATTATATTTTAAGTGCTAATACTGAACTGTACAGTTAAGAATATTAAGGCTCAGGGAGGGGACAATTGAAGTGAGTCTTAAAGAATAAGTAATAATTATTCAGATGTAAAATAAACAGAGGTTATGAAAAGCATTGGGGGACCATGTGCCAGTGTGTGAGGGTAAGAGAGTAGGTGATATAGTAGAGGATCTGAAAGAAATTTGGTGTGACGAGAGTGTGACATGAAACAAGGAATGATGGGAGGTAAGCCTGGTGAAATTCCAAAATATGGTTAACCTCATGTCATAATAAGGAGCTTGGTCTATGTAGCATATGAAACAGAGTTTACATTGGGCATGGAGCAGAACTAATTTTTTTTAAAGCATCATCAAGGTACATACATTAATGGGACCCACATCTATCATTGTAGTAGCCTGGACTCTTTCAGTTGTGAAGAAACCTCAATTCAAAGTGGATTAAGTGAAAGAGAATACTTTTTGGTCCATATGGTAGGGAAGCAAACTGAGACAGCTCACAGAATTGGAAAAAAAGTGGAAGAAACATGGGACTCAAAGAACAGAACCAGAAACCCATAATCGCCAGGACACATTCAACATCCCCGAGAGACTATTATCTGTTGGTCTCCCCAGGGGCAAATACTTTAAACCCTTTAGCTGCTTCTAACCTTATATTTCTAAAAGTATATGCCTAAACTCCTTTATCTTAAATTCTCAAATTTAGACATTGTCCACTTCTTCTTCAGTTAGATGAAGATTTTGGTTCTATTACATTCTATTTTCCTTGTCTCTACCTTTTTCAACATAATTACATTACAATTTTTGATTAACTGTACATCAGTGCTTTTATTATTGTGACCATGTATATATTTCCCATTGCTCAGTGAAGGGGTATACCATCATCACATTTAATTTCTGATACCACTTTTGTTTAACCTGGAATTAAAATTGACTTCTTTTTTATTGTTCAGTTTTATATAAATCAATGAACTCTTTTCACACCTTTTAATAACACTTTCAAAATGCTTGTCAATACATTTTTTCTAATGTCAGATTTATAATCTTTGGTCTCCATATTTCCATGAAGACTTTGTTCCTTGAGCCAACTGCTCCCCTCCAGTCTGGACCTCCACCTCTCTACCACAGCATGAACCCCAGCTTTTCTTTCAACCACCATTTTGGGAATTCCCTTAGCCTGGGTCGGAGATCCACTTTTCTGGATTTTCTTCTGCTTAGTTCTTCCTTACAGTTAGTTAGCTGGAACAATGAAAAAGGTGCATCAAAGGTAAGCATTTTATTTTTTTAAAGATATTTTTATTTATTTTTAGAGAGAGGGGAAGGGAGGGAGAAAGAGAAGAGAAAGATCAATTGGAGAGAAACATCAATGAGCTACCTTCAGTACATGCCCCATCCCCAACCCAGGTATATGCCCTAATCCAGGGGTCCCCAACCCCCAGGCCATGGACTGGTACTGGACCACACAACAAGTGGTGAGCGATAGGCAAGTGAGTGAAACTTCATTGTATTTATAGTCACTCCCCATCACTTGCATTACTGCGTGAGCTGTACCTCCTGTCAGACCAGCAGCAGCATTATCTTTTCATAGGAGCACAAATTCTACTGTGAACTATGCATGAAGGGATCCAGGTTGTGTGCTCCTCATGAGAATTGAATGCTTGATGATCTGAGGTGGAGCTGAGTGATACTAGCACTGGGGAGTGGCTGCAAATAGATTATCATTAGCAGAGAGGTTTGACTGCACAGAGACCATAATAAATCAACTGCTTGAAGACTCATGCCAAAACCCTATCAGTGAGTGGCAGGCAAGTGACAAGCTGCATCCTATAGCAGGCTTTATAGTTGCTATAGGAAAATAAGCTCAGGGCTCCCACTGATTCTGCATTATGGTGAGTTGTATAATTATTTCATCATATATTACAATGTAATAATAATAGAAATAAAGTGCACAATAAATATAATGTGCTTGAATCATCCTCATACCATCCCTGCCCCAGTTCCCCCAGTCAGTAGAAAAATTGTCTTCCACGAAACCAGTCCCTGGTGCCAAAATACCAGGGACCACTGTCCTAACTGGAATCAAATTGGCAATCTTCTGGTTTGTGGGACAACACTCAACCAACTGAACCATACCAGCCAGGACTGAAAGTAAACATTTTCAAGTGTTTCTACTCTTTTCTCTCTGTTTGACCTTGGATAGCTTACTTATCCTCTCTGGGCTTCAGTTTTCTCTGCTACAAAGTGAAGAAAGTGATTTTAGTTCACAAGGTGTTTGGGAAGATTAACTGGGACTATTTGTGGAAAGTGAGTGGTTTAGTGCCTGTACATATGAGGTTAATGCCTGCTGAATTCCTTGTATATTCAGGTCTTTATGTTATTTTGGCTGATGGCCTTTATATTACCTATGCTCCACTGCTGTAATCCAGAAACTTGGTCCTGCTTGTTACACAGGACATCAGTTGTCTGTTGGCCATACCCTCCCATCACCTCCCTACCCTGTGTCCACTGAGTTTAACCCAATGGAGCATGATCCATGAGGCCTAAAGTGCTAAAATTCCACAACCTTAATACAACTCAATGGTGGTTGTACCATCTGCTGAAGCAGGTTAATAATGGAGAAAAATGGGGTCATTGGGCTTTTTTGTAGAACCAGGAAAACTTATATTTTGGTTGACTCGAAACATAAGACTTTTATATATAAGCACTGTCTCATTTGATGTACATAACAGAGCCCATAAAGTGGATATATCACTTGTTATTAATCTCTTCGTACAAAAGGAGAAACAACCTTCGAATTGGTTTAAGAGTTCCCCAAGGTCATACTGTGTAATAAAGCTGGTACTAGAAGCCAGCCTTCTAAACCCAAGTAACACATACTAATAACACATACCTACTGTGACAAGGACCACCTTGGACTGTTCAGGACCCTTACTTGCCTGTCACATTTAACATGCCACTCCCCACCCCCCAAAAACAAATCTCTGGGAGGAAGATAACATTATCTCTTTTCTGTAAGTGAAGAAACAGGAGCAGCTGAAAAGTGGCAGAGCCAGGATTGGAACTGAAGCTGTGTGACTCCCTTGCCCTGCCCACTAAATTACACAGTCTGGCTAGAACACTTGGATCCTCTTAACTGCATCAAGGCCTTCAGTAAGATGTGCTCCAGTAAACTAGTACCCAGGGCTGCAAATGAGTTTTAATGAATACTTACTGTACACAAACACCCAGTTGGCTGTTCTTTAAACAGAGGTTTTGAGATGTCTGGAAAGAATGGCAGGGTGAGCAGGCCTTTCATCAGGACTGAGTCAACCATACCACAAAGATCTGCCAAGAGCGAAGCCAGTGTGTGCCCAGTCTCATTGGTTTTCTGGGTTCTACCTCAGCCTCTGATCATCCTGCCCTGTCCACCCACTCACAGGACACACCACATGCTGGACTACTATGATTCTTTCCTTCACTTCTTTCAGATCAGAAATGGGCAATGGCAAAACAGATAACATTGCTACAGAATTTACCATGATGCAGATACCTTGCAAAACTCTTTTTTTAAATTACTTTATTGTTGTTCAATTACAGCTGTCTGCATCCTCTCCCCTCACGTCCTCCCACCCCCTCCAAACCCACCTCCCTTCCCTGCTTCCACCCCCACTCTTGGTTCTGTCCATGTGTCCTCTATAGTGGTTCCTGGAAACCCTTCTCCCCATTGTCCCCTCCCCCCTCCCCTCTGGCTATTGTTAGACTGTTCTTAATGTCAGTGTCTCTGGTTATGTTTTTTTTTGCTTTTTTCTTTTGTTGATTATGTTCGTTAAAGGTGAGATCATATGGTATTTGTTCCTCACCACCTGGCTTATTTACCTTCATTATTTTGTTTAACTTTCCAAAGTCTTCTTGGAGTTTATCGGCCCAATTTTGTCAATGAGAAAACAGATGTGAGGATGTTGTGCAGCTTACACAAGGCCACACAGCATGTAAATGGAAGGGGTACAGTTTCAACCTTTCAGGCTAATTGCAAATTGCAGGCCCTTTGCCATTTTGCTAGACTACCTCTTTGGAGAGAATGGGAAAAATACCACATTGAAAACCAAACTCACAAGAAACACCTGTTGTCATTTATCCCAAAACACTGATGCCTGTAAACCTAGAATGGGGCCAAACACAGTTTAGATGACATTGGAAGCATATACTTCTAGAAGTGGATTGGTGATGTTTCTACCAACTTTTCCCCCAAAAGTCTCCATCTGTGAATTATGATAGCACAGGGAAGATGCTGAAGACTCATCCATCAAACATCATGCCCTAGGTTTTTACAATGCTCACTCTCAGACTGCCCAGAAAACCATGAAAAAATGCTTTACCTTCCAAGGACTAATGGTTTCACCTCCCATGATAAACCTTATGTACATTTCTTGCAGGATTATTTTTATTAAAGAGTATATTTGCTGCTTTCAAAATTATCACAATTTTAGTAGCTTAAAACAAAACAAATTTATTATTTTACAGTTCTGGAGATTAGAAGCTTGCAATAAGTTTCACTCAACTAAAATCAAGGTGTCACTGAAGCTACATCTCTTCTGATACTCTAGCCTCTTCCTGCTTCCAGAGGTAGCCCGCGTTCCTTGGCTGTGGCCACTTCCTCCATCTTCAAAGCCAACAAGGGTGGGTCACACCTTTCTTGGGTGAAGCATCACTCTGACACTGACTCTACTGCTGCCCTCTCCACTCTTAATGTCAGCTGATTATCAACTTTAATTCCATCTGCAAATTGAATTTACCTTGTCATGTAACGGAACAATCACAAGTTACAGAGACTGACATAGATATGAAGTGGGGGGGGTCATTTTTCTACCCACCACACAGAGCTCTTTGTAAAATTTGTAAATTCTTAGTGTTTGCATGGAATCCTTCACATGTGTATGTGGTTAAAAGCAAAAATGATAGCCTAAGCTAGAAGAATATAGGATCTCAAGGAGATGTGATAAGAAAAATTATCATTAGTAGCATCCATTATATTCAGAAGTATTTCAGCATTAAGAGCATTGTTGCATGTTAACCAATACCCTATACTATGAAACTCTCAGGTGGTCACTACCTGCCACATTTTAGGGATGAGGGAAGCAGAGGCTGTTGGTCATCCTAATAGAATGGGAGAAAATATTTTATAAAAATCCTGAATTGGACCCTGGTGTACTTTAAAATATCCATGGACTCTATTAATTTTTAAATCTTCACTGGAATGAACGCAAGTATGTGTGGACTCTTTTCACATATATCTAGGTCAAAACCCAGCTCTACTACTTACTAGCTGTATAACTTTGGACAACTTCCCTAAATGGCTCTGGCTCTCAGTTTCCTTATCTGTGAAATGGGTGTGGCACTATTTCTACCCTAAAGTCAGTATGAAGATTGAATGAAACAACATATCATATAAGTTTAGCTATAGGCTCTGAGTAGTTGGTAGTAATTACTATTCTTACTTAAATGATCAGCTCAGCAAATTTAAAAATATTCCCCAGTAAAAGTGGGCAGGACAGTACGGTGCCAGGAATGTGGCTCCCTAGTCACATAAGTCTTGCTTCAAATCCCAAGTTTTCCATTCCTTAGAAGAATGACAAAGAACACATTTCTCACCCTCACTGAGCCTCCTCTATAAAAAGATAATAATAGTATCTCCCTCAAATGTTATTATTTTAAGAAATAAATGTGATGATATGAAGGTCCTAGCACATCTCCTAGAATATAATAAATACTTAATGGGTTAGATATTATTACTTCTAATAATAAATTAGGACTTTTTGATTGCAACTAAAATAACCAAAGTAGGAATATTTTTGGCTTGTAGCTTGAAAAATCAGCGGTAGAGCTGACCTGATTCACACTGAGTTTTCTAGATGCAAATAATATCACTTTTGAGAACCTCTCTTTCTAACGCTATGTCTTGGCACCATTTCTCCTTTGTGCTGACTTCATTCTCAAACTCTTCCTATATGATAGAAGGAGCCTAGCAAATGCCGAAGAAAGAAAACTGCTGCCAATAAAATTTGAGGATTGACTCTCTTTGAACCCATGTGATTTTAGTCCCAGAACCAATCATTGTTGGCCAGGGTAATGAAATATGCTGATTGGCCAGGCCTGGTCATGTGCCTATCTCTGGAACTAAAGGAAGTGGGATCAAATAACTAGTCCCATTCTGACTAGGAGAGGTGAATGGAGGTTCCCAGGGTAAAATTAGAAGAAAGAGGAATGTATCTTGGACAGGCAAAAACTTCAGATATAGGTCATCATGCATTATTATTACAGTTTGTTAGAATTTTTTTAGATGCCAACACTGGCCAAGGAATAAAGGGCTATGAAACTGCCATCTAATGTGACACCTGAATAAACTCCTCATATGATAAAATTTAGGGTTTATTCTGCTGGCTTAAATCTCCTGGAGAAACAACACTGCCCCCCTTACTGAAGGAATGTTTAAGCCATCAAAGAGCAGGACTGTGAAAGTTTTAACATATGTTTATAAATTCTTTGGCAAGCTTTCTTTCAAGATTTGGAGCTTAATTCCATTTCTCCTGAATATTGGTTGGACTTAATGAATCATTGCAAATGAATAGAAGGTGGCCACAGTGACAGTGTGTAACTTCTGAGCTAGGTATTAAAAGGCAATGCAGAGTCCTCTTTGCTCTTCCTCTTAGAAAGCTCACTTTAGGGGAGGTCACCTACCATGTTGTAAGGACACTTGAGGAGTCCTATGCAAAGCTCCATGTAGCATAGAACTGAGACTGCCTGTCAATTGAAACTGTGGCTGACACAGTCCTGTCAATAGCCAGTGAAAAATGAAGGCCTCCCACCAATAGCCAAGAGAGTATGCCATCTCGGAAGCGGATCTTCATGTTCCAGTCAAGCCTTCCTGACCACAGGCCCCACTGATATCATGACTGCATCCTCCTGAGAAACTCAGAGCCAGAGCCACCCAGCTAAGCCTCTCCCTGGCCCTCAGAAACTGTGGGAAATTACAAAGGTTTGTTACTGTAAGCCGCTAAGTGTTAAGGTAATTTGTTATGCAGTAATAGGTAATTAAGACAAGGATGCCAGTATAACAGTATGGAATAACTATTAGAAGTGTTCTGAATTTAAAGTTAAGCAGAATATCTTTGCACTAATAAATTATTTTCCCTAAACCTTAGTTTCTCCAAATGTAAACTGGGAAGACAGTACATCCTTGTATATTTCAAAAAATACTAGTGATAATCCAACTATATAATGTAGACATAGCTTAAGGTAGTAAAAATTAATTTTGCAATTACCTTTTGAAGTTCATATAATTGTATCACAATTAACATGGGAAAATACTTTTAAATTATTAATTCTATAAAGAAGTGGGAATCTTAGAATTGTAAAGGACTTTAATGTTTAAGTTGATTTACTTCTGTTTTTGGCATTTAAAATTTATCTTTCAGTGAAAGTTCTAAGAGAGTTAAATGAAGAGCTCAAGGTTTCATAGAAGCAAAATAGATCTTACAATGCAGCCTCTCTGTCCTCAGTTTCTTTATCTATCAAATGGGAATAATAATATACATCCATGAAGTGTTGTCATGTAATCCTATGGAAACTGTGACCCACACAATTGGGACTGGGAGTAGCATTGTGGCCCAAGAACACACTCCAGCAATTGACAAGTAATTTCAAAACAGCAAGTTTATTACTTATATTTTTCTTGTATTTACATTTGCTTTATTTAAAATTTACCTATGTTTAAGCCACTATAGAAATATGTGGGAGAGAAAATAACCTCTTTGTTTGCACTTTTCAGCTCTCTTCCAATCACCTAGCACTAGACCTGTGGGACCCCCAATCTTCTCATCCTTCTTTCTTCCTGACTGCTTCTCCTTGTATGTATTTATGGTAAGAGTGGACTCTCCCCAGAGGGTAAAGAAAGAAGAACCTTAGTTGGCAAATTCAGACTCTTTTTGGTGAGCACAGGAAAAGCAAGTCAGAGAAAAGTTGCATGTTAGTTATTTTTACCCATCATCATGGTCACATGTTAGGTTGTCCTTGAAGCAGACTTTGAGTGAGAGTTTAACATGTAGGATGTTTTTAAAGAGGGTACTTGGGACAAGCACTTAAAAGAGGGAAAGGAAGAAGGCAGGATGGTTCAGAGGGAGAAGTTAGCTGCCCTGAAGGTCCAGTGACAGCCTCGATTGACCTCACAGGGAGTTCTGGAGTCAGAATGGTCCATCCAAACTGTCCTACACTGGGCTGAAATGGTCCAGCCTTTAGAGATTCACCTTAATAAGTCCTTGATTGTGAGTCACTGAAGGAAGGGTGAGACCTTAGGGGAAGGAGCTCTGTGTAGCTGAGGCAAGTCCTGAGGGGCTGGTGAGAGATTGCCATTTGCCCACAGCTTGAGGATTGGGTGACTCATCACTGTGTTCAGTCACCACAACCACATCCAGTGTGTGCCTGGCACCTCATAGGCAATTAATGACTATTAGCCCCTGGCTGGCTCTGGCTCCTGGCCTTCTTCCACTGCATTCCTAGGATCTCTCCTTTTATAACCATGGCACAGCCTCACAATCTGCATCCTCAAACTGCAGAGAACCCAGACTTGAATCCATGGACACAGAGTGAGCCTCAGGAAAGCCAGACAATCAGATGAGACTCTGCCCTTTTAATGCAGTAATATTTACTGGACAGGGAGTCTTGTTTTCAATGGGCCATTTCCAGGAGCTCTAGATCAAGCTGAGACTTTGCTGAACTGCTTGGGATCTGTCCCAGGACAGAAAGTACTAGATAAAGGATGTGCTGCCAGGCCTTGTGCTTTCTCACTCAGCTTTTCCTCCTCGGTGTCCACAGTTATCACAGAGCTCTTTACTGGCAGCATCGAACATCGTCAATGATGGTGCAGCTCTCTACATGGAGCCAGGGAAGTGGGTGAGGCAGGGCTCTCCATAAGGAAGGATTCAGCCAGCTCCTCCAATGCAGGCAAAGGCAAGCCTGCTAATTATCAAATGCAACTCTACAGGAGAAATCAGGTCAAATGAATATCACAGGAAGCCATGAAGGAAAAAAGAAATGACCAGAGCTGAGCTTCAGGGAAATATGAAGGGAGGGAGGACATCTGACATCTCTTCCCTGGGAACAGGGTTTATGGGCTGATTACATGGGAACTCATAACTTCTCCTTTTTCTCTGCCTATCTCAGGCATTGCCAGGAACTTAGGATACAATTGGAGAAATTATTTTGCAACAACTGAGGGGCTACTTTAGGCACTCTACCACAGCAAGAATTTTCCTTCAGTCACTCAGCTAATACCAGTATTTAATACAGTACTAGGTGCTGTTCTAGGCCTGAGGTATGGCAGTCAACAAATAAGAGTCTACATTTTTAAACACCAAACTATAATATTATAGGCCTTCTATCTAGCTACTGAAATTTGAACCCCAAGTTAAGAGCATAGACCTCAAGTGTATAATCTTAACCACTCACCACATCACCTATACACTCTACCTCCCACCATATCCTCTCCCCTTTCAATATTTTATCTATTTTATGTTGTTTACAACACCTAAAACTCCAAGGTTTTTGCCTATAGCATTCACTGTAGAAAGATAGGCAACCTTGGAAATTTCTAAGAAATTAAATGGCTGCATTGGTTATTTGTTGGAACAGTGGAATTACAGAGCTCCAGTATTGGAAGAGCCGTGACACAGCACGTGATCCAGTCCTTCCTCCCTCCTTCCACCCTCTCTTGTGCTTGAGGGCACCCAACTTCTTCTACCTACCCTCGTTCACCAGGAGCCTAATCCATTTTTGGACAGATCTGAGTGCCAGAACTGTATTGGTTACACGTAACTGAAATCTATCTGTTTTATCACATCCCACCTCCATGGTATGGCTTCTGTTTCATTCCAATCTTTCCTCTAAGTGTCCCCCTTGCTACTTAAGTTACTGGCTTCCTTTCAGGTCCTTAAATGTACTTTCCACCTTTTCTATTCCTTCTGCTTAAAATACTTATCTTCTATGTTCATTTGGCTATGAGGAAGGCATTCTTCCGGCCTCAATTTAAATGTCACTTCTTCAGGAGAGCCTTTAAGGAACCATAAAATAGAATTTCTTTCATAGTTAGTTGGATGGATGGGTGGGTGGAATGGGTAAAGTGAGTCATACCCATCGTTTTTGATTCCACCAGTAGGTTTCACTATATAAGTTTGGTTCTGCATTTTCATGCAATCTCCCTTCCATTATATGCAGAATGAATTTACACCCTCTCTGACTCTTGTGGTCTAAACATACTCAGTTCTTCTTTGTTCCATTTGAAACCAGAATATGGGTGTGGCCTCTGTATTGTTCATAAGGCACCTCTCATGGTTATATTTGATTCAAGCTGATTCTGAACACAATGAAATTTAATGCATTGGAGGAAAGAATTCTTGAGAGGCCAGCTATGAATGAAAGGATCAATAAATGGGAACAATGACTGGAAATCAATATAGTGATGTTGCCAAGAGCAGCCGAATATAAAATAACTCACATTTATGCCATTTATACCATTTTTGCAAATACCTACAGACATTTTACCAATCAGCCCTTTCCCCAGGAGACCCAGTGTTTCTTCTGATATGTGTATGAGGCTATATATAAGGCTAACTTACTCTAAATAATGTCTTAAAGGCATTTCCAACATCTTTCGACATTTGTAAAAGTGTTGAAATCATAACCCCTAGGTTCTCCTGGCCCTCCTCTTCTTAGCTCTAGAATCTTTCTTCAAAAATCCCTTCATCTCCTTGAGAAACAATTTCCTTATCTGTTAAAAAGAAGATGATAGCACTTGTGTTAGTTGTCCCTAAAAGATCAAATGATACAAAGCAAAAGTGCTTTGTAAGCTGCAAAGCACCATACAAATATAAGAAAGATGATTGTACTTACAGAATAAGATGAAACATGTTTTAAATGAACCATGAAATATACCTTTGAGAGGGGTTTAATGTAAATTCAAAGCAGTTCACATTTTACAAGTGGGATATTGAGGAATATTTCTAGGGATGTTGAGGTTCAACTTCTTATCATGAAATAAGAGTTTGTGATTTGGGTTCAATAGGAAGCCAGTTTTTGGTAAGATCAGCAAGCAAGATCCTCACATGGTGAATTCCAGTTTGTGGAAGCAGACATCTCACGCATTCAGAGGTGTGGCTTTTCCTAATGCATACCAAGTCAGATTTGGGCAAGGAATGCTCTAAACAGTTGTAGTATTTCCATGTTGACATAAAAGCTATACACTGTATAGTTCAAGGAAAAGAAAAGGATGCAAAACAATCTTCAGGCAATATATTTAGTAGTTCCAAACAAGCATTTGATAAAGGTTCCACTTCTAGCTCTGCATCATGTAAGTGTTATGATATTGGACATGTCCTCAATTATTTAAGCAGATATGTAGGTAGATAGATAGATAGATATCTAATTGTATATGTATATGTGTGTGTGCATATATACGTATATAGATAGATAGATAGATGATAGATAGATAGATAGATAATCTTCATACAGTGCCTGGCATATAGCAGGAGCTCAGTAAGTTAGAGTGGATTTTTTGTTTGGTTGAGACATGGGGCCAAAGAAAAATCACAAATGACTTCAAATATTGAATTGTAAACTGATATTTACTACAAATATCTAACTCAAGTTATATTGAAAAAAAATTAAGATTAAAAATGAGTTTAGAACATAATGATGGAAAGCGTTTTTAATTTGTAATATGAATTCATAGATATTATTTATTAAAACTGACCTCAAATATACTCTGCAGTCAATGTCTTTAATCTTAGCTGTTTTTTGTAGAGCTAGTGAGAAACTGTATAGGAAAATGTTATAGGAAGCACTTAATGTTCTCCATTCCCTCAGGGTCATCTACCCAACAGCAAATCTTAAGCCTCATTCTGGTAACTGGTCTCTTCACTTCTTCTCATTTCCCTATTACTCATTCTCACACATCACTTATGGTATGTTACCTCTCCTCCCACCACCACTGCCAAATTGCTTAACATCTGGCTATGATTCTCTTGTATTTAAAGTACAATTCAAACTTCCTGCCATAATCTATGAGGTCTGGATGACTTTCTCACCTCTCCAAAACCGTTCTGTGCCATTGCTCAGGGTACCCAAGGCACACCAGAGTTACAATACTCAGAGTCAACCAAGAGTTCCTCTTGACATGCAACATTCACCTTCCCCTTTTCCCCTCCTACCCAGACCCCTGAAGTTCAGGTCTTGATCCAAATGTCCTCCACTTCACTGAGGCTTTCCTTGATAAGCCTATCTAAAATGGATCCCAACCCCATTATTCTCTATCAAGGTACTTTGTGTCCTTAAATACTTGTTACAATCTATAATATTTGTATTTATTTATATATTCACTGGCTTTTGGGCTATCTCCCCTCACAATAATATAAGCTTCATGAAGCAGGAACCAGATCTTATATCCTGAACACTGAATATCACAGTATTTGATATATAAAAAAGCACTGAGTGAAAATTGTTGCAAGACTAACTGAATGAATAAATCCAAGTTTTACCTATTTTCCTAAATGGCAAGTCCCTGAAGACAACAGGTTGGCAGATTGATCACCGCCTTGGTAGTGTTTATTTTACACTTGCATAGCACAGCCAAGCTTTCTTTGTGAATTAAAAACAAACAAATGAAAACCTGTGCATGTGGCCCACTAGTTGTTATTGGTCTTTGTCAAAGTTAACCTTGATGCTATCAGATGAATCCCTCTTTCCCCAGCTAAGTCATGAGTACAGAGGAAGAAGGAGCTCTAGGTTTTGCTGTATGAAGCTTATATAGGTGAGAGGTGTGGTGGCCTTGGAGGTATGCTGCTCAGACCTCTCTTCCAGAGAAACTGCTGCAGGGCTCTGAGGGGCCCACAGTCTCCAGGTGCAGCACCTCTGTGGCCTCACTTCCCTCTGGTTATTCCATCCAATGACTGAGCACAAGAAAGTTTCCAAAGTCATACCATTTCTGCTTGGTACCCTGCTCCTCTAACAAATAATTTTGTACAGGGACAGCCTATTGACCTGGCCAAGACTTTCAGTAACTTGACTATGTTCTTGGCTCTTCCTTCCTGTACTTGATTCTCCTTCCTTCTTTCCCAGCCACAAGACTTCCTTCCTTCTCTCCTTTCAAAAGATCAGAAATACATTGCCATCTAAAGTCTCTCCCCACTATTCTGACTCCCTCTCCCCTTTATCCTTCCTTCAATAAACCTTTTGCACATCTAATCTCTTGGTGTCTGCTTCTCAGAAGACCCACACTGATATAAGGAATCTTATGTGGGAAAAATGAATCAAAATCAATGTGAATACAAATTTAAATGCACATCCCTGAAAGCAATCTGTGCAGAAATGAAGATCTCAGAGATCTTAAGCTTCACTATCACCACAGCAAATTTATCTCTGTCAGAGCTTCCACTTCTAAGAATCTTGGCTGCACATTGGAATCGCCTAGAGAGCTTTTAAAATACTGATGCCTGTTTCCCACCTGGGTCTGGTATGTGGCTTCTGCATTAAGGTTTGTCAGAGCTCTCAGGGTATTCTGATGTTTGCCGGAATTGAGAACCACAGCTCTTCACAGATGCCTGGAGGGACAATTGAATTTGTTTCCTGCCCCTACTTGTTTTATATATATGACAAAATTCCACTTTGGTGTTTCTGCCCCTAATTGGTTATGTGATGCTGAGCAAGACCTGTACTATCTCTGAGGTCTTCAATCCAGATCTGAAACATAGGAGTGTCATTACCTATTTCACAGACTCAAATGAAACAATGAATAGTAAAAGACTTTGAAATTAATTTTTGGTTATTAATGATGGTTATGCAATGTGGACCTTGTCAAATACAAGACTTTAAAAACATGACATTATAATAAGGATCTTGGGTAGAGATATATGAAACTTCCTGATCACTTAACTCTGAGAATATAAACTTGTAAGAGATGAGGACCATCTTTTCTGTGTGTTTGGTGGTATTAGTAACAGGTAATAACACATTATAAGAAAGGCAATGAGTTTTTGCTCAAGTGAGCTAGATTGGTATTTCTTAATTTCTTTTTCATATTTCACTTGCATCAGATTCTTTTTGAGATGCTGGTTAAAATTCAGGTGTCTGGGTATTAAGACATACAAAATATGGATGAGGGAAGGTAAGGGATGGGGAACAGTCTGCATTTATAATAATTACCCCACATAGTTCTTATGCAAAGATGCCACCTCACTTCTGGTGTGCTTGGAGCCAGTTTTAGTCCCTAATTAAGATGAAAATGCCCTTCATTGTGGCGGATTCCGCCCGCGGAATCCACCGTGGGGTGGACTGGAGCCTGAAGCATCAATGATTCACACACAAAGACACATTAGGAGATGAAACCGGGGCCACGGGCCCTCTCCATCGCCACCATTTTCCGGAGAGGAACCTCGTGGGTTGGATGGCCGGGGTTTTTATTAGAGGCTTTAGGGCATATCTACATAGGAT